>WEIT01013786.1:51556-74716 GCA_013389985.1 Dryoscopus gambensis | reverse complement strand
AGGGCAAGGCAAGGGCAAGGGCAAGGCAAGGCGAGGGAAGGGCAAGGCAAGGCAAGGCAAGGGAGCCTGCAAGCAGACAGGGAGCTTTTGAAAAATATGATATTAGAAGCCAAAGTAAACTGTGTACCACTGCTCCAAAAGAAAACAAAGCAAAACAAACCCTTCATTGTTCACAGTCTGTAAGAGTTAAAAGGCTTTCAAAAGGAAAACATGACATTTAAAAAATAGAAAGGTTACTTAAATGAAAACAAAAGGAAAGTTTTGAAAAGGGATTAGGGCAAATTCACAACTGACAAGTCAGTCCGTGGGCTCTATAGCGCATAGGAAAGTGCTCTGGAACATCCCTGACAAAAGCAGGTATGTTCCCAAGACCCACCTCAAAAAATTTAGGACAGTAGATCTCTGTTCGAGAGTTTCTGAGAAACTTCTCATAGTCTTCATAGTCTTCTTCATAGTCTGTTCATCAGTCAGGCAAGGGTTAAGATAAGGGTTATACTCAGTGAAGCTGAAGCAAGGGGATATATTCACAGTATTCTGCCCTGTCCTAACCCTCTCCCTGTGTCTTATAGCCCCCTTTAAGTACTCAAAAGTGCTATAAGATCTTCCTGGAGCCTTCTCTTCTCCAGGCTGAACAACACTGACCCTCTGAGCCTCTCCTCATAGCAGAGGTCCTCCATCTCTTTAATCACCTCAGTGGCCTCCTCTGGACTCACTCCAACAGGTCCATGTCCTTCCTGTGCTGGGACCCCAGAGCTGGATGCAGTGTTCCAGGTGGGGTCTCATCAGAGTGGAGCAGAGGGGCAGAATCCCCTCCCTCCCCTGCTGGCCACGCTGCTTTGGATGCAGCCCAGGACATCTTTGGCTTTCTGGGCTGTGAGTGCTCATAGCCAGGTCATGTTCAGCCTCTCATCCACCAGCACCCCCAGTTCTTCTCAGAGGGCTGATCTTAATGAATTCTTGTCCCAGTCTGTACCCACATATGGGATTACCCTGAAGACAATCCTTCAAGTAGAAGAGGTAGAAACTTCATTCTACCACTTCAATTCATGCAATACTTATCCTAGGATTTTTTTTTTAATTTACTAGAGTGGTATTTAAAGAACAGTGGCAGCAATAAGGAGCAAGCAGTAAATCCAGGACAGTAGATTTCTGCTTCCAACAGATAGAAATACAAATTTCATTAGGCATCACTGATGAGATTCAGAGTTACATCTGAATCTATGTCTAGTGTTAGTCCAGGTACATTAAAGAACAATCAGAATTACAACAGTAAGGATATCATGGGAAGGCAGAGCCTTCGGTTAAAGCTTTTAGATGAGAGATATAAGTGATCTGTAGAGGCAACTATGCCAAACTCCTTCTGTTGACTAGTCCCCACAGTACATTTAGACTAAATTGTTTCTTAGTAGTCTATGTTTCAATTTGCGTTTCCATTTGACTTATATAAAATGAAGAAATTCTAAGAAAGTCACAAAGGTTAAGCTGTGGCAGCTTCCAGGACAGTGAATTTATGTCTGAGAATAAGCTGTTTGCCATGAGAAATCCAGGAAAGTAAAAAATCACAAAGTGGCAACATTCTCTGGGACACATGGATTATTCCCATGGATTACTGTGGAGCACCGAATGGGCACACTAGGTACTCCCCATAAAGAACTCCCCGCACAACTTCTCTGGGACATAAAGTAGTGCTGCAGTCAGATGGGTGGCAGTGTCCACCTTGATGAGGACAAAACTTGCTATTGGTGAAGTATATCCTCAGTGGTGGAAGAAGCTACACAGCTTCATAATGGAAATAAATGGCAAAATTCCCAAAAGACCTGCATCTAGTATTTGCTTCATGTTTCCTGAAGCTCTCTTCCTACTCCAAAGCAAACATGATTAAGATGGTTATGATGTGTCTCCATGCAATTTGCAGAGCAAACTGCTTTTAGTTGCCTCTGCCAATCTATGACTTCAAAAAGTTATCTTACCTTTTTATTTAACTGAGACCTGGAAGCTCTGTTGCACCAATGCTTACATACTCTCAATAACTCTGCAAGCAATTATGATTGCCATGTGACACAGCAGGTTAAAAGCCCAGGTTTTTTTTATTCCTGAAGCCCATTTTCTTCTGTCATAGCAAAAGTGAAACTTTTAACTCTTTATCAACTGAAACTGGTCCTTACTATATAACTAATGCCTTTATTAGGCACAATACAATTTTTTATTGTTTTTGTTGTTTATTCCCTTCTTGACATGGAAAATGTGAGTTGGATCTTCAGAGTAATTTTTTCCAGTATTGAGAGAAAACTTCCATCTAGGGATTAGAACAGAAGGGCTGTATACCCAATTTAATATAGAGCTCCCCTTAAAATTTGCATATAGTATCCACTTGAGTCCAGACAGGTCCAAATGGGGTTTGTTGTTGTAGCAGCTATTTCTGTTGGAAAGGTTTGTGCCATACACAGGGGGAAGAGAATTTGGATGGAATAGATTTTTATTTTCTAAAAACCACGAGCCTTGTTTTTTTCACAAAAGCATCTCGTGACTGGAACTCCGGCTGTGAAACTTTAGGGCTAAATAGGGAGCATAGAGAGAGTCTAGTATATATTAGTCATGAAGCTGCTCAGCTGTGGATTGTGAGGACTGATGAGGTTGTTATTTTCACACCAACAGTTTTGTCAGCACTCTTTCTCTGAAGCACTTCATAGATAAAGGCTGCAATTCTAGGATACCTCAGAATGGGCAAGAGTTTAAATTAATATTGGCTGAAGAGGACCTGGGGAGCTAGAGCTATTTGGACTTCTAACAGGAAAAAGAAACTAAATTTATGCAGAAATTTCTCATGCTGAAATTCTGGAATTCTCCTAGGGTTTTCCTAATCTTTTGTGTAACTTCAAGATGGGAATATGAAGATAAAGAAGGGAATTGTTTCCATTAGACAGGAACAATTTGTGCTTCCAGACAAATAAGTCTCATAGAAAAGCCCAATGATGAAGGATTTGTTTGCATCACTCCTATCCCATTTTCCCAGACGAAGAGATTCTGTTAGGCATCTGGATATTTAACTGCTTTTCCAAACACAACTTAAATATATTGAGGCTGCAGATTACTCCACACCATATACAAACTGCTGCTGAAGTCAGACAGAAACCTGCTGCATTCACATGTTTGCAATTGCTCCATGTCCTCATGGAACTGTGCAGCAGCAGGACATTAAATGGCATGGAAAGTATTTGTGGAACTGTGATTTGTTACACTCGTTACCTCTGACCTGCTCATAATTCATCCTGAAGGCACAGAGCTCACCCTTACCCATGAACCTTTCTTGTGGCAAGAGTCTTTGTCCTGTGTTTTACTTGCATGCATCTCTTATTTTCCCAGTATGTCAAAAATATTGTTGGCCGGATGCAAAATATTGGAATATCACAGTTCCTGAAAAGCATTGCATCCTTTACTGGGAGGAATCTGAGTCTGGCGATTATCCCATCTTTTCTTTGCCTGGAGTGTGACTTTACTCTGGAACAGGAAAGAATGTCACCTCCATTCCTCCCTGCTCTGTTCCTGGTCTGAACTTAGAGTCATGTCAGGATGCTTTACTGAAAAAATTAGTATTTTTCCTTGGCTTTCATTCTATCCAGCATTCATGAGCCACCCAGGATAACCAAGAACGAGCTATCTTCAATTATTTTTTCTACTTTGCTGCACAATAGGTGCTCTGAGGCACATGCTGTGACTCTTGGGGATAGTGCTGTGCAGGGCTGAGAGCTGATCCTGATGATCCCTGTGCGTCCCTTCCAACTCAGCATATTCTGTGATGTTGTGATTTTGTTACTTTGTTCATTAAATCAATCACATTCATACCAAAGTGGCTGAATCATTGAGACAAACTATATCCTGAGAAACAGACTTCTAACTTCTTTGTGCATGAAAAAGTTTGGGCTTGTCTTCTTGGTTCTGAGAATACTGAGACAATTCTGGCTGATGCACATGCTGTCTAAAATACTATTCATCTTAGCTGATGAAGGGAATAAAAAATGATGTCTTCTTTGCTGGAAGAAAATGGCATATGTCTTAAAGGATGTACAGCACTCCACTGAGTGGAAGACTTCTTCGTGCTAACACCTGGCAGCGTCTTCCTAACCTCCCCAATTTTTGATCAACTAAAGAAAGTATTGCTAAGGCACTTGAGCAGTTTTAACATTTTCCGGGTGTCTTGGAATCCTGTTTCAATTCATTGGTGGTACAATGTTTCCTTGCAAATCTGTAGTGCAGAAGCTGCTGAGGTCATGCCAATACATCAGAAACAGTTATGCATGCATGCAATAGGCAGAGCTTTGCTCTCTGAACCGAAGATCAAGGCAGAAAGGAAGGAATGGCTTGTTTCTTCACAGTATGAGCCAGAGAAATAAAATTATCCTGTGTACATGTTATGTTCAGTGCAGGGTCATGAGTGACAAAGAGTGTGGGCTCTTGTGGTGTTATTTGCATGAAGAACAAGCAGAAGGCTTCTTTATTTGACTTCTGTTTTCAAACAGCAAGATTTTCCTTTAAGAATCTGGGTTCTGGAAGATACAAGGAGAGGCTGAACAATTCAGACCATTTTCTGTTCTAAACTAGAGTTTCCTTCTGCTACTGACTGATTAAATACAATGGTTAAATACGGCAACCCAGCTGTTTGGAGTTCCAAGGATTGGAAGGATTTAATTAATTTTGGGATTCTCAGTTATACAAGTGCAACATATAAGTGATAATTAGTCGGTAAAAAGCAGTGAAGCAAAGCAGGAGGGGTTCCCTTTCTTTCTCCCTCTGCTGATAAGCTTCCACTAAATGAAAAGACTTAAGGCTGAGGAAATGTCCATTACAGAATCTGCCCACCTTTCCTTGCAATACCATGTTTGTCCCACTAAAGCAAATCGATGTTTTGGCAGTGTATAACTGTTGGAAATACAAATGGTTGCAATGGCAGCTCTGCCTGTTGCTTCAGCACAAGCAGAACTTTCAGTCCTAGGCGTGACCCCACTATTCCCTCAGGGTCTGCTGTCTGTATCACAAGCTGACAGAGGAAAATATCCATCAGGCAGAACCACCTCCCACAGAAGTCCACATGTTCACCACATGTTTTCCTGCCTCACGCTTTGAAGACTCTGCTGGGAGCATCTGTAAATGTTTCCTGTCCATATTGGAGGAGGCAGTGAATTCTCACATCCTTGAGTCAAACCCTGCAAACTCTGCAAGAATCTCAACCTGCTACTGACTTAGACCTCCAGTGTTAAGCGGCACCAGCAGAAGGGCTGAGATAACCTTTCCCCAAAACTACGAACCTTGTTACAAATGCCAGTGTGTTAATAAGGGGTTAGCTAACCTGGTGCACTGAAGTGATCACAAAATGAATATGAGAAGCTGACTATGACATCCTATACATGTTCACCTGTTCTGTGAAGTTACAAGAAAACTCCTGAGAAATGCCACATTGCAAAATGGACGGGAAAAGGCATGGGATGAACTCAAAACACTGCATCCATGAATACAGTTCTCTGTAGCCTAGCTGGCTAAAAGGCAGTGAAGGAGAGCCTTAAGAGCCATTATGAAGTTATGGCAGCTCACCTGTCAGTGACTTGTGGCAAAGAAATCAGGAGGTGTGTTTATGACAGTGTCCTCCAGGAGAATCAGCACACTTCCATTGTTTCTGGCAGGAGAATGCAAACAACAGAGTCAGCTAACAATAGCTGCAATTTAAGTCTTGTTTGGATCTGATAATATTTTGTAACCAGAAAATGCATCTGTCATGTGAATAAGGAGGGGTTACAGAACTCCCCATAGTGATAGCAACTTGATGTGTGCTGCTGCCACAAGATAAATATGTTCAGCCTGCTATCAGGTGCATGGAGAAGAAGAGGACAGTAAGGAGAAACTTGTGTGTGTTATTCTGATGGTTGTCTGCCCTTTAGTTTCTCCCAGAGGCCTCTGAAAGCATTCAGGAACTTAGCTCTGGATGTGCAGCCCAGTAAACTTGAGGATGCATGATGGTCTACCCCTTCGAGGAACTACTAGACATTGAGCACATGAAAAAGGTGTGATCACAGGTCACAGCCATGGCAAAACATCTGCGTTTCATCACTTGTCCAGAAACACTGGAAATTTTAGGGTGGTTATTTTTGCATATATCCTTCCAAAGAACCATCTCTTTGGAGTGCATGTACTCTAAGCAACCATGCAAACACAGGCTGCTGAGACCAATTGAATTAGGTTCAACAAGGCCCAGTGCCAAGTCCTGGTCTTGGGTCACAACAACCGCATGCAGTGCTACGGGCTGGGGGCAGAGTGGCTGGAAAGTGGCTCAGCAGAAAAGGACCTGAAGCTGCTGGCCAGCATCCAGCTGAACATAAGCCAGCATGTGCCCAGGTGGCCAAGAAGGCTAATGGCATCCTGGCCTGTATCAGCAATAGTGTGGCAGCAGGACCAGGGCAGTGATTGTCCCTCTTTACTTGGCACTGGTGAGGCTGTGCCTTGAGTGCTGTCTTCAGTTTTGGGCCCCTCACTACAAGAAAGACACTGAGGTGCTGGGGTATGCCCAGAGAAGGGCAGCAGAGCTGGGGAAGGGTTTGGAGCACAAGTCTGATAAGAAGCAGCTGAGGGAGCTGGGTAGTTCATGTTGGAGAAAAAAATGCTTGGAGGAGACTTTACCACTCTCTACAACTCCCTGAAAGGAGGGTGTAGCCATGTGAGGGTCTCTTCTCCCATGTAACAAGTGACAGTACAAGAGGAAGTGGCTTCAAGTTGCACTAGGTTTAGACTGGGTATTAGGAAAAATTTCTTCACTGAAAGGGTTGCAAAGCATCAGAACAGGTTGCCCAGGAAAATGGTGAAGTCATCATCCCTGTAAATGTTTAAAAAAAGTGTGGTAATGGCACTTGAGGACGTGGTTTAGTGGTGAACATGATGGTGGTGCTACCTTTACAGCTGGATGATGTTAGAGGTCTTTTCCCACCTTAACAGTTCTATGATCTGGCCCTTCTTTCTTTTATGACTGCTCCTGAGAACTTGGGAACTACGATACATTGTGGCAATGAGTTGTACCTAGGGATATTTGTGCTATCAAAAGTGTAGAGGCAGTGTCCACACTTGTACAGGATTAATATTGTCAGTGCACACTGACACTGTCCATCTATGACAAATCCTAATATCAATGGAAGCAAAAAGCAGTCACATTTTTAAGGGATGTTTATGCTAAATCACTGTTTACTCTTTCTCAGAAGCACTTTTCTCCTCCTCATTTTTATGAATAACAACAGGCAAGCTTCTCTGGGACCAAAAGAGTCAATAACAAAGATTTCTTCAAGCTACTTTGGGAGCTTTGAAAGCCAATGATTTGTTTTGCATACATCTACAGTGGGTTAAGTGGATGCATCTGGTCTGAACAGGGCTGAGCTTATATCCAAACTGTTCCCAAAACTTCCCATCTACTGCTCCTTTTACTTCGTGGGGTACAGCACTTGCAGAAAACTTTTCAGATAAGATACAGTTCGTGACTTGTTTCCAGACAAGTTTCCAGACATGGTTCTTGCAATCCCATTTTGGAGCATTTTGACAATAACTTTGTGTTTTCAGTGTGCTGGAGGGATCTCTTTTCTTTCTCAGGCATCACTCCTGAACTCTGCCATGGTTTCTTTTAAGTTGTGGATGTCACATATCCTTAGCATTACTGCTAGGACTTTTTGACTCCTGCTCTGTTGTTTTTCATCTTCTCAATTGCAGCTTGTATTGCTGACATTTCTATTAGAGTGATATTAATGATATCTTGGCTAAGTTCCCACATTTCACTGGATGTTGTATTAAGGTGGAACTAACTCAGTTTGGAAGTCCTCTGTCTCCTATTTTTATTTTTTTTCTGTGTTGTTCTACCCAAATCTGAGGATGTTTTGCACCTTTGCTTTCAATTCATCCATTTCTTCTTTTACAGGTTGTCATTTGGGAGAAGGCTCTGCATTTACACACCTCACTGTAGGTCCTTCTTCAATCATTAGTTCTTCACTTACTCTTTTTGCATTGCATTTCCCTGCTCTGTCTGCTTCCTTGGGCACCTCACTCCCCTACCTGGAGTTTTTCAGTGAGCTTTGCAAGAGTTTTCATTGTGGTTTTTTACTTTCCTGAGAAGTTCTCCACGTCTCTCAGTTTCTCCAGTTCTTGCTCACCAGATGAATATCCAGTTGTTCCACAAACAGCTTGATGTATGCTCTATCTGGATAATGTCAATTATTCTTCCAGTGTGCCTTTTCTCCTTTCTCTCAATCCATTCCTCAGTAAAAATGGAGCTTCTTGCATCACTATCTTTCTTTTCCAGTACATGATCTGCCTTATATTACTGCATTTTCCATTATCTGATTTCTCTTTGCAGGAGCCTAGCTGCAGTGTTAGCTCAGCTCTCTTTACCATGCAACACTGCTTAAAATAAAATCAAGTATTTCTGAGAACTGACTGTTCCTCTTACTGTGACTGTAGGAACAAAAGTGCAACATGATCTTCTTCGTCACAGGAATTGTAATGCCTTCTGGCTGAAGGACAGGAGTTCTGTTTCTGCTTTGTGGGTCCTCCTGCCAATGTTATTTGTGCTGAGTTGTGTCTTGCTCAGCTGATTCTGCTCTTGAAATCAAAAGAGGAACCTCAGAATGAGGAAGGGCAAAGGGATTGGTCCTAGTGTTATACATCCATTACTAAAGCTTTTGCTCAAAGTACTGGACAATCTTCCCAAACCTTAAAAAAAAAAAAAAAAAAAAAACCAAAAACACTACCCCAGAACCAGAGCATTAGGAAACTGTTCCAGTAGGAACTCAGCAGGAAGGTGAAAAGTTTAAACAAGTGAAAAACAGAGTAATAGACAGCTGCTGGAGATTGTGGTGTAGATGCATTTGTACAAAAATATTAATGAAGTACATTGTCAAAGACGTAATACCTCTAATTCAGCCGTATGTAAACAGGCACAACTGCAGACGAGTAAACCCAACTTCACCCACTTAAACTCTGACTTCATCTTCGCATGGGTCTGTACACAGAATCTACATTTGAGAAAGGAGGGATTTTACTGGTGCATCTTTTGATACATATCAATTATAAAAATCTTTGAGTTTATTTTTAAAGTATATTTTCATTTTCTGTAATCAGAACTGGGCAAATTTTGGACAAATTTGGACAAAAACTGGACAAATCTAGTTTCTTCATTCTGGCACTTGGGAGCTCCAGAATCCTGTTTTCAATTGCTAATTCTGACAGCAGTTACATGCACAGCTTTGAGCAAAACACTAAATCCCTCATTTCATAATGGAGACTATACCTCTTCCCTGTCTCCTGCTCTTCGCTTATTTAGAGTGAAAGCTGTAGAAAGTATGAATATCTGTTTATATCTGGCACAATACAGTCCTGATCCCCTTGGCTGGAGCCTTGGAGGCAGGAGCGGTGCTGCTGCAGTGGAAAGAGTTTCCAGATCCACCAGGAAAGGACTAAGATGCAGTGAAGAGTAAGCAAGCAGGTGAGCAAGAAAAAAGCACTTTAGTAGCCATGACTCATAAGAGCTTTCATGCAACCTATTGCTCACTACAGCATACAGCAAGTGCTACACAGTTTAAGATGTAAGAGATGTGTAATTGCTTCTTGGTGTTTCGGTTTGGGTTTGGGTTTTTTTTCAGCATAGACACAAGCCTGTTAACACTGCTATGGTTTGGTCTTGTTTATATGTTTACAGCTATGGCTTTCCCACTCCTGCTGATAAATGATGCCTTCTACCAAGGTCAGTACTATTTGCTTCTGTCAGAGCACACCTCTCAAAGACACGAGAAGGTGGTCTTGTCTGTAAACAACACTGAAAATCTTATTACAAGAGATATTCGGTTTGACAGAGGTGTTTATTAGACCTGGCTTAGAAGTCTTCTACATAGACTAAACTGGCTGGCATTTTGAAGTAGACACGGATAAAGAGACAAAGGAGGTCACTGTACTTTGAAAGGAAGAGACCCAAATGAGAAGGAGGAATGTGTGTCCTTTGGCATGTAGGTTTCTGCTTCAAGCAGTTACCTCAGCCTTTGAAAGCCAGCCTACCTTTTTTCACTGAAATGTTCAGATATACAAACCATGTATTGATCAAATCTTAATATGAAATCTAAAATCAGTCATGCCTATAGGGCAAAACATCTTTTATTGCTGGCAGGAGAGATTTATGGCATCACTTATGTCTTAAGAAAAGTCTTAAGTCTTCAGAAAGATGAAAACTTAAGAAAAACAAAGTCTTAAGAAAAGACTTTGTCTCAGTCTTAAGAAAAATGAAGGAGAAATATGCTTGCTTTTAAAGCATTCATCTTAGGTCACGTCTTCATGTACGGTCAAAATGTGTTTTTAAAAAGCACAACTCATTTTTTCTGCCCCCATGTTCCTGTAGCATATAGATAACTGGAGACAGCCGCAGTTCTTGGACTAAATGGAAATTTTTTCTGTTCTCCAGATAATGTTATTTGCAAAAGGAAACAATGAAACCCATGGGATGATATTGAAGACAAAAGGCATTTTATTATTATTATGCTAGACATTTGGTTTTGCCAACTTCAGTTTTCTGGCTTTTTAATAAATTTCTGCTCTAAAATCATAGAATGTTGTACAGCCTTTCAACATTTCTG
The DNA here is from genome assembly GCA_013389985.1 of Dryoscopus gambensis. Classification (NCBI taxonomy): domain Eukaryota; kingdom Metazoa; phylum Chordata; class Aves; order Passeriformes; family Malaconotidae; genus Dryoscopus; species Dryoscopus gambensis. Next base: position 64,073 of record WEIT01013786.1, on the reverse strand, counting down.
CTCTTTACCCAGTCTTTTCACTCCATGTGATTCAACCAGATTCATCTTCTTAGCACAGTTTTTCTGAATGGCAGCAGCACACTGACAGTGATGGAGTTAGAAGAGGGTTTCATAGCCAGATTTGCATCTTTGGTGTTGTCCCTAGTACCAAGCCATCCATATTTCAAGTGCTTCATGGACTAGAGGAGGAGGAGTATTTAGAGTTAGCCCATTTTCAGATTTGCTGCAGGGTGGAAGGGGAACTTTATGGGTCACAACTGTGCTTATTTGATGGTTTCCTGGCTTTTTACAGTTCTGCCACCCGTGACCCACCAAGTCTGCCATCGCACAGCAGTGGGTGGAGCTTTTATAGAGTGGCTCCAAGCTGTGACATGATCATTTTAAAATCCCAGCCCAGGATTTGTTTTGCCATTGGAGATTGGCCTCCTTTTGTCACAGAGGCCCCTATTTTACCCCCGTGCTCTGTGGCCCTGCACCGCACGTCCTGTGTTCTGCATCACTGAGAGCCAGGCGTGACATTTCTACTGCCAGCTGGCAAAGCCAGGCCAGTCTTGTGGCTGTGATGCCATCAAGGAGCTCCAGTTCATGTCTGTGTCACTATGGCAGTGACAGGCTAGTCTACACAGAGCTGAAAGTGTGAGGCACAAACTGAAACCAGGACAATGTCTGTGTCAGTAAGAGTACATAGCAAGATGTGGTAAGGAGTAAGGATACTCTCTGCCAACGTACCTTTTATGTCATTTGAAACTCCAAGCCAGGAGTCACATGCTTCCAACAGCTAAAGATGTATGGCGTGGCTGTGCACCAACTGCATTTTTGGGGGGTTTTTTTAATTATAGGACTTGTGGGTTCCACTTAAAACTGATGTTTCACTTTTCTGGAGATTGTCAAAGCCTGATCTCCATCTCAAAGAGTTTACAAATCTCTACTGTTGCTTTCACCAAGTTTTGCATAGATGCATTTAAATGGAACATTTGAAACAAGAATATATTTTTTTTACTACAGTTATTAATTTCAAAGTTTTCAAGGCTCCCCCCCTCCATTCCATATTCTGAGGGACTCTCTCCTTGAAACCTCTGACCCTGGCACATTCCAGAAAACTTGGGAGCTGTTCTGGACTGCAGCAGATTCCCAGCTGACAGATGGGTCCCAGAACTGCACATGCCACCCTCCTGCCCCACTTCTCCTGTCTTCGACCTAATCTCCAGTACTCCACGTTGATGAGAGTTTCTAAGGATGGCAACTTTATAGAAAACAGATACTTTTTTAATAGGCAACCATTCACTATTTACCTGAAGATAATCATCCTCCAGACAAAATCTGGGTAAGAGAAGCAGATTCACTGCTCTTGGTAGACTCTTGGAGGCAGAGTGGAAACTGGAATGGGATGGTACATGTTCTCATCATGCCAATGATGCTGAAAGGAGCTTTTCCTGCTCTGCACTGGCAGCATACTTACTATGAGAGAGAATCTGCTATTTCTTGTACTCAGACTATTTTGTACTTCCAGCAATGCAAAGCCAATAAATTTTTGGCGTAACAAAGCCCAAGCTCCTGACTCCATAGGAAGCAGAATAGGGAAGTCCTGCTGCCTTTTATTCTCAGGCTTCATTCTAGGGAGCATGGGTATTTGTTCTGCTGAATGAGCAGTGTGAGGAGGTTTGCAATTTGAGGAGCAGCACTGTGCGCAATCCTCGCTTGAATGACTGACCAAAAGAGCATCTGGAAACCAACCGTCCTGAGTCACAAGGAGGGCATTGCTCCAGGCTTCCCGGGAATGTGCTAAAATACAAGGCTGCATTCCTATTTTGAATATGAGGGATACTGTTCTGTCACACTCCTTTCAGATACTAATGGGAGTCACAGGCCAAGCTACCTAGGCATGCAGGCAGTGGTGTGGACCCCTTTATATAAAGCCACTTAAATTACACTGGCCCTTTACTGACACTGGGAACTTGATTTTGACCCCAAACATTAACTCATCATTGCCTATACGACCTTTGTACTTTGTGGCAGTAGCTGATTTCTGGAGTTCACACGAGTTATGCATGTAGCCATGTGAATGACTTCATGGTCTTCTTCCTATTAGGTACTATCTTCCCCAAAAATGTAATCTTTCACTTACTTCTTAGGTAAAAGCTTGGCTGACTCATACTAGGCACAAAGAATGGGTCACAGTTCAAAAGGAAAAAGAGAATAATAGGATACAGAAGAGTTTGGCTGAGAATATATTCTTTAATGCAACAAATTTAAAAGCTATCCTAGCAAAGTTCATGAAGGCGTAATAAATCATGGTACTCAATCATAGCACATTATACAGATTTTAATTTAAAATTCAGAGACTGTACACAATGCCAGTCTGCTCAAATTTTTTTTTACTCATTTTGCATCAGGATTTTTTAGATCTCTCACACAATACGTAACTTAAGCACTTAATCAGTGCTTACTGAGGACCTCATAAGCTCGCCTTCCCTGAGTTGCAAGAACATTCACTGCCATGCAACTGCATTCACCTTTGTCTGGGAAGAACCCAGGGTGAGGAGTGGATTTCACTTGACCCATTCAGCTGCTCATAGTCCTCAAACACACCTTGAAGAAGAAAGGTAGATTCTTTGCAGTCACATAAAGGGAATCCTTCTTTTTTTTGGTATGACAAAAAAGATTGCAAGGTTTCAAAACTGTAATTTGAAAAAGCAATTTTCAAACACATATGTTTTTTACTGTGTGTCAGAAAGTAAGATACATTGCTGGGATGATGAATCAGTGTCTCAATGGATCAGTATCTGGAGGATTTTGTCTGAAAAGGAGGCTTATTTCTGCTTATTTCTTTTTCAGGCTATGAATCTTGTCCAATAGATGCCAGCCAAATGGAAAAAGGCACAGTGACACTGCTGTTTCCAGTGATTCAAGCCTTACTCCACCTGAGTCAGGAGTGATTTCTTTGACCAAGAGACTGGGTCAAATCCCTGGCTTAAGAATTTCTTCCCAACTAGAACAAGTTCAACAGAAAACAATCCAAACAGGGCAGATTTGTGAAGCCTCAGTGTTACATAGCTTAAGTGGCCACGAGTGTGTGCAATTCAGCAGTAAGGCTCCCAGTATACAGAGGCAAACAACCTTGCACCCTGACCTATTTCTTCTCATTCAAACTCAACATTTTGCAACTTTCATGAGCGTTTTTGCTGAGAAGGAAAAAAACCCAAATAATTTCAATATATCTGTGTAAGTGCTAAAGACCAAATATCTGGTTGAGCAATTTAATAATGTGAGTTTTTAACTCCACCTCCCTGTAAGGCAAATGCTTCTGCAGTTCCCTTTAACCTTCACAGGGCGTGTGCACCTACCTCAAAGAAAAAGTCTTCATTTTTCAGACTTCACGCACAACTTATTATCTGGAGACTGAGTTTCAGCCCAGGGTCTTCTGTGGACAGGTTCCAGAACAATTTGAAGATATCAGTCTCAGATGGTATGTTAAAGATTTCCTATTGCCTTTGATTGTTGTATCCACTTAATGATCATTCAAATGGTGCATGTTCTTCTTCCTTAACTATACTATAAAATAATTTTAAAAATCATGTTCTTAAAAATTACCATTATTCTTCTGATGTTAAGCTCAAATACTCAGTTACAGGTTCGTCTCCTAACTGCTATGGGGAAAAAAGTTAATGCCCATTTTAATTACACACTGTTAAATTTTTGGTTGTTAATTCAATCCGCAAACTAGTGAGTACCTTCCTCTATTCTAGTCTGTTGAATAGTAGTAGTGGGCAAAACCATACAGCATGGCCTGTTTCTAATTATACACTCATATTTCCTCGTAACGAACAAAAAAATCTCCACTTGGTACATTGCCTGTTAACCTCTGTAGAGGTCAGTGCCTCATTCCTGTCACGCAGCACACCTTTTTCCCTTCCATTTAACACAGTTATTACTTTCTGGAAGGCAGGATGTTTCTTGTTCAGACTTAGGCACAGTCAAGCTGGCCCATTTCATTCAATGTATTACATACTTCTGTATTTGAAGGCTCAGGGAAAAGTAATTAAGTCTGACCATGAGTGTGATAGCTGCCACAGAGGTTGCCTTGGCTACTCATCCTTTGTGTGCAAAATTGATGACTGATAAAATATGTTTTCCATAAAAATATACCCATGTTCTTGGCTTGAAGAGCTTAAGCCATGGTAGAGCAAGGACTTCAATTCAAATATTGCTAGTCCTGAACAACCTGATATTCGTTACTACCATCAACAAAACTATAGGTATCAGCAACCCATATTCTTCTGCCTACCAAACAGCTTATTTCTGTCGTGGTCTAAAAACCCTAGTTCTGTGACAGAAAATTTCAACCAATATACCCTATTAACAAGCTGCTAGTTACCAATTCTGTACTGAGAAATGAAACAAATAAACACATAGGGACACATCTCAGCCTGACGCCTCTCCTCTCTTTTTACTCTCTTTGTTGCACTCAGCCCTTCTGACATGTGACTGGTGACACAGGGGACTTGGTAGTTGTTCCTTTACTTTTGCTTTTCCCACTTCTGATTTCACTGCCCCAGTACAGGGTCCCGCACAGGCTGCACACCCACTTCAGCCTCCTCCCTGGCCCTCCTGAGTGACTCTTTGTTCTGTGCTGCCTGACAGGCTCCTGAAGGCAAAAATTAAAAACCAAAACCTGATGGGGCCCCAAGTTTGTTTTATGGCACAGCTCAAAAGCCAGAGCTGGAGCTATTTTTTGTTTCTCTCAGTGCTGAGGAGGTCAACATCAGGGCAAGTATGACTCCGAAGAGTTACTATGGAAAATACCATGCACTTTGAACACCTTTTTCCTACTGAAAGGAAGGAGAACTGGGCACCTAGAAACCTTGGAAAATCACAGTCCAAGCCAGCCAGCTTCTGGCAGCTGGTCAGAAAAGTAGATGTGCCACCAAGAAAGGTGTGCTCAGATTTTAAAAGTATGGGGTTAGACTTCCATCAGGTTTAAAGTGGTTTTAGTTGATGAGGTCAAGGACTCTGTCCCCCGCTTTGCTTGCATTAAACAAATGGCTTTCTACTTGCTTTCCATTGTAGTCCTTACTCTGCCTGCCCTGAGAAAGAAACACAAAGGAACTACAGGAACAATTGCAAACAAATGCTGCAAACACTATGTGTGGGATTGTAAACACAAGCAGTAATTCAGCCCTAAATGGCAAAGGGAGTAGCAGGCAACCAGGTCTTCAATTATTAACTAACAAGGCTGGACTGACCCCAAGGTTTTCCTCCGTGCTTGTGAGGCAGAGCAGGAGCATTTCACTGAGTGCACAGCATCAGCCTGATGGGGAAAGCAGTGCTGTGGCAGCCAGCCAGCAGAGCACTACTAAGGGTGCAGCTGCTGGATTACATGGGCTTTGCTCCCATGGAGCTGAGCAAAGCCCTCAGATATCTTGATCATCCTAGCTTACTCTCTCTGGGTGGGGAACTGAATCTGGACCTACACGTCCCTTGCCCTCTGGGGTGCCCCAGAGTGTCCTCTCGCCCTATTCCAGAAAGACACAGAAGGGTTTCCTGCAGCTTCCTTGTGTGCCCAACACCTCCAGGATAGGTGTTAGATAACCCTAACAGTGTCTGTGGAACAAGTAATGAGATGGTGTGAATCCCGTTCATATAAGCTGGAGATCATTCCCCGTCTTTAGTGTCTCTGAAACACGATGCTGAAGCAAATCAGGAGAAGCAAATCTCACAGATCATCCCAGGAAAAGCCTGGGATGTTCTTCTTAGGGAAATGGAATGCCTAGAAAAATGAGTTTCCAGCTCTGTTATCTGGTATCCATGTCTCCTGCCTTCCTGCTAAGGAGGGTTGACATGAATATTTCCCTCACCACGTCACCTCTGCTTCTTTCGTGGTGTAGCCCTGCCCCAAAAAGCTGTATCAGAGATAATTAATCTCTACCAACAATCTCTACCAGCAGAGGTTTGGGGGAGCTAGGTGAAAAAGGAGGCAGAGGAGCCCCAGGGAAGAGAAGAAAGCAGAGCTTGCCTCCAAGGGTCTTGTGAGCAGTCTGCATCCACACTTGTCTACTTCCATTTTTTTCCCTCCTGTTTTGTTCTTTGTTGTTTTTGGGGGGTTTTAAAAATTTATTTTACTCTAATTTTAGTTTTTCTATTCTTAATAAGTGCAACCTCAAAAGTATTGAAATGGAAGTAAAACAAAAAATAAAAGACCTGGTGTCACTTCCAGCACTAGGGATTGGAGCCTTTCCAGCCTCTCAAAGACAAGTATATGGCAGAAGCCCACCTCTGGTAGAAAGCCTTTGCTCACAGCTAACCTAATTCTAGGTTTGATTTTTTTTCTTTTTCCCCATCCATTAGGCCTGTTCAGACATGAGGATCAGAGATGAGCCACAAAGGACAGAAATGTATTTGTCACCTAACTACACCAGGCCTTTTTGTGACAAAGGGTGTCTGCAGAGCCATAGTGAAGGTAGAGCCAGTGTTGGAGTTGAGTACTGGAGCAGAGAGAAAGTTTACAGAGGAGCTGTTTAAACCAGAAAAATTAATCTGTGGTAACATACACAAGAAGTGGGTTCCTAGACTGTTCATAAATTAAGCTTGAGACCAGAAAGATTATTGCAATAGGAATTGTGTTTAATAAAGGAGGCATCTGCTCTGGAGGAAAAGTGTATCTCCTAGTGCCTGATATTGTTCCTGTATTTGGACATATAAGGAAGGAATTTCTCCCTGTGTACCTACAACTATGATTTTCTTTTGTGCTACATATTCATCACAGGATAACCCCGTTGATTATAATGGAGTGTCACCTGGCATGCATTTTCCTGAGCCTTGGAAGAATATACTGAGCATAGATCCTGCACACATTATTTAAATGGAAGAACTAAGATAACAGCTTGAAATGTATTCATCAGCTTGACGGACAGAGGTGTTGCATGCCTGGAGGTCAGTGGAAAGTGGGGACAGAGGCATCTCCTCTTTTGCATTCTGAGGAATTCTGAGGTTATTGAAGGTTTTTAATGGTGCAATCAAATCATTGTAAGCAAAAAGCTGCAAAATCAAATTCAGAACAATGAATGCATCAGTTCATTAATGGAACAGTTCCAGCCATCTGGTATTCATATGTTCTACACTGGGGCTGCTATTGTGCAGACATAAATGACCCAATCTTACCTTCAAGCAACAGCTTTCATTAACTAAATATAACCAAATTCTTTATTGTTCAGCTAGTATTACAGGCCCTGTCCTGTGTTTTGGAAAGGTTACCGGGTGGGGGTGGGTTCAGTTTTGGTCAGTTAAAGCTTCAGCCCCACAGTATTTCTCCTTTGGGTTTGCGTGTGTGTGTTACCCATCCTATTGTGGACATGGCACGTCTTTGTAAATTTTTAGTGGCTTCTGCTGCTGAAGTTCTAGAAGAGAGAGAAGGGGTCAGTCATTATTTCAGTAAAAATAACAACACTTAGACACTAGTAAGAAACACTGTCTCTTGAAGGAAACATAATTCTAATGTAGGACTGAACTTTTCACTTGCTGTTTTTTACTTTTTTCAAATGATAGCTCCAGCAGCTCGTCAAAGCCCACAGAATCACAGAATGGGTAAGATTGGAAAGGACCACAGTGGGCCATCTGGTCCAGCCTCAGGGTCATCTCAGAGCACATGGCAAAGGATTGTGTCCAGACACTTCCTGAATATCTCCAGTGAGGGATAGTCCACAACCTCTCTGAGCAGCTTGTTCTAGTTCTCGATCACCTGCACAGTAAAGAAATTCTTCCTCATGTTCAGGTGGAAATTCCTGAGCATCAGTTTTTGTCCATTGCCTCTTGTCCTATTACTTGGCACCACTGGCACCGCCAGGAAGAGCTCAGCTCCTGCCTCTTGGCACCCTCCCTTCAGATATTTTTAGATGTTGAAGAGGTCCCCTCTCAGCTGTCAGTTCTTGAAGCTCAACAGACCCAGCTCCCTCATAATTTCCTCTTAAGAGAGATGTTCCAGCCTCCTTGTTGTCCTCTGCTGGACTCGCTCCAGGAACTCCGTGTAAGACCTGGCATTTAAACAGACCAAACTGATGTGCAAAGTTATATACAGTACAGAGGCATCCATCTGACTTTTTCTGAGCAATTTATTTTTTTAATTCTGTGAAAAGGTATGGCACTCAATCTATTGGGGTACAAATATCATCCAATTCAAGGTGAAAGGCCACAGACCGGATAAATTATGGATTTTGGATGCTGTCTGTTGACTAAGGATCTCTGTTGGAGCAAGATTTTATATTCGTTGGACCTTGCAGCTATAGCCAGAGGGGCAGGTGCTGGAGCAATGCACCCGATGGCTGCCGCTGCACTCGCTGGAGGTAAAGCTTTCCTTGTTTCCCTGTATCCTCATGAGAAGGGGGATTTCAGTCATTCCATGGCAGACAAGGGCCCTATGCTTGATGAAGAGACAAATCAGAACATTTGCTATCCAGTCACCCCTTAACACCCTACAAACAAACGTTTTTTTAACAACCTGGAAAACAAAAGGCTGAATGAGCAGCAGTGTTCAGGCAGCATAAATGCACAGCTTCCCTGAAATAGCGGTGGTGACCCAGCCCCAGGCTTCAACGCAGGTGCTCCTTGGAGCTGAAAAACGCATGGGAGAGTGTTCAATGCTGCAGCCATCCCATGGGAGAGACCCACTCAGCCTCCCCCCACTGCCTGCCTTCCCTCCATGGAACCTGCAGCCATCCCTGACTCTCTACTTACCACAAAACCATAGCTCCTCCTCTCACTGTCTCGCCTCACCTCACCACAGTAAAGCCACAACCATCAGCTTCCATCAGGGAGCGTCCTGGCAACCTTCTGCCCCTATGTCTGCCCCAGACAAACCCCATATTCTTCATACAGCCATCAATTCTTGTTGATGCATCCCATTTCACGTGATTCGTAAGACTCTTAACAGTAACACAGAGGTTTATGGTTCTGTATAAGTTGTTACTGGATTAGTCACTAATGCACTGAATTCCTTTGCATCTCTGACAGTAACTGCCTGAAGCATCTTGCAAACCCTTGTCCAGTCATCTCAGGGCAACATGGATGTTGCAAGTGCCAGGACAAACCCAAACCTTCTTTCACAAAGAGTCCTGAAATCTGGTCACTTGGACAGACACTGCTCTCGTGTCTGGCACAGGCATTGTCTAAACAGCCTAATCTGACCTAGATCTTGCCAGAGAGGCTACGAGGAACAACCATCTCCTCTGCTTTTGTGGATACATCCCGAACCCTCAATGTGCTCAGGCACCTATGGGCACCGCACCCATTTTTCCTTCAATCCTGGCCTTGCAGCCCAGCTGTTAGGGGCTGGGCATGGCAGAAAGCCATGAAGAGCCAAAGCATGGCTTCCAGGAGCACTGTGGTCACACCAGCTTTTCAGCAATGTGCTACACTTCAGAAGGATGTGGATATCCTCAGGTCCAGGCAACAAGAGGCTGAACCAGGAAGAGAGAGAGACTTTCCATGGAAAAGCTGCACTTTTGCCTTGAGAATTTTAGAGGTTTTAGAGGAGTTTGTGGATCACAGAATGTCATACACTGCTCCTGCATCATAGCAGGAGCCCTGAGAAGACTGAACCAGGGTGGAAGCACAGCCAGCTGCCACAGAAGAAAGATGACATGGCTATATGGATAGGGCTGCTTGTTTTCTGTGAGCCTTCTGATGTGTGTGAAGTTTCTCTGGAAAACAGCATGTTTTCTAACTGTAGGTAATGTTATTCACTCAGATTCCCCTGCATCCTGTTCTGAGCAGGGTGCAGAGATCCCCAGCATATGAGCACTGGGCTTCAGATAGTATGTATGTAACAAATGAGCAAAAAGTCAAGCTCCAGAGAGTGCTTTATTCTTTGTGAATTGTTGGAAATGTTCTTTGTAATGTAACATATGCTTTAGCAATCTACCACAAATGGTGGGACTTTAAGAAATAAAAGCTGACCAATAAAAAGTGAAAATATTGTTCAAGATATCTAATTATTCCTATCTCAGATAGTGAAGAAGCATGCAAATTTTTTCCACAGTAATTAGTAGTGATGTCATCAAATGTTTCATTCAAAGCATCCCTTGCACTGAAAATTTCAGCACATTTCCAATTTCAGCACATTTCCAAGATGAAATTATCCATTGCTATCCACATCAGAGTACACTGCATAGAGAAGTGACATAGTGAGGAGACATCTTAAGTGTAAATTCCCTGAATTTTTATTTTTAATTAAAAACACCAGAGGTACTTTCCAGGCCCAGACTGAAGAGGAATTAGATGTTTAACTTTTCTGGGTTTGTATGACTAATCTTGCAACCACTCAGTCGAAACTGTATGAATGCTGAGAATTAAATATAAATATATCAATGTCTGTCCATGTTAAGCATACTTATGATTTGAATCAATTCACTAAATTGAGCACATGGAACTTACATGGTTTGTTCTGGAAAGAAAAGTTTTTCCAGACTGAAGGATGTGAAAACTACTTCCCTATCTAATGCAATTCAGTACATCTGTGTGTGATTACATAAACATGTCTCAGACCACAGAGCACCACAGCCAAGTCTCAAAGCAGTTACATTCATTAAACATCAGACCATGTGATCTTCCCTGGACCTTCAATATTTGCCTGTTTGTAAGATTTACTGAATAATCCCTATATTTTCTATTTAGAGCAAGAGTGGTTGACTAAGAATTAATTACATTATCCTTGAATAAATGACAAGTCAATGTTTCAGGGCTGGGCAAGCATGCCTGAGGTCACTAACAGAAAACAAAAGAACTGAAAAAACATTCCTGTTTTACCTACATCAGTTTGCTGAAAGTGGACTTGAAATACTTTTCTTTTAAATGTTTGTCATCATTTTACCTTCACATAATTCCACCTCGTGCACAGATCAGCCTTTCCCCATGAGCTCAGGACTGCTATTTTCTTCTCTTTTCCTTCAGGGGTCAGTAGCTAGAGTTGCTGCAGAGAACATCCCAACCAGAAATTTTTGAGTAACCATAGGGATGCTAATCAGCAGTGATTTCCAATTTGCAGATGCAGTAGCTCTTAGCAGCAAGCACTGTCCTGCTGAAGAAGGCTCCTGCATGCCTGAGGTTGTAGGTCTCACCCACAGAGATGTAAATCGTGTCAGATCACCTTTTGCTTGAAGCTTTGACTGCTTTTAAGTTAATCGTGGTTCTTATAGTGGTATCTGGGCAACTGGCTGAGGACAGGACAGATTTTGTAGACATGTACGGGTAGTTCATGTCCCAAAAAGATGAGTGAAATCTGGTTTATAATGAAGCTACAGACAAAATACTGCCACAGGACTGAAGAATCAATTTTGTGTTCTGAAGACCTGCTCTCTAATCAGTGGCTCAGGTAAGTCATCCCTTTTCTACCACCAGGGGAGGATTTGAGCACTTTGTTTCAAGCCTGCAATTGTCTAGTCAGGATGTGGCCTGAGCACAGGTGAGAAAATTACTAAGATCTGTCACTATAATTGGTGTACAGATGCTAAATCATATATTAGAGCTTGTAACAGAACATCCTTCTTGGTCACCTCTTGCAAACACTTGGTACCTTGCTTTGAACAGGTAGAAGATGAAATCCAGCATTTTCCAAAGTTAATAGCCTGCTGAATACTTAACAAAACTTTTCAGCATGCTGAAGTCTGGTCTTAGAGCAAAATTACAATGCTGAGTACAAAAACAAGGTCTGTGTGTTGACAACAACTTCCTAAAGAGAAAGAACCTCAACGGCCATGACAGCAAGAGACCTGCTCTCACTCATGCCAAAAAACTTCCTAATAACCATACCCATGGTGCAGCAGATACCATCAGTGGACAGTGTCATCACTGTGTTGATGGCACACAAGCAAAGATCAGAGCTGAGAATTGTCTCTGCTGCTTTATGGTTCCGGGGGAAATACGAGTGCTTTAAGTGGGCTTGGTGCTGCATTGTAGGCTTTTGTACTGCTGGAGGCATTGATGGCTTGTACAGCTGTGTGGAACCTCCCTAGAAATCTCTCTACAGGGGTTAGAAACGCTTAGCCATTTCAGCCACTGAACACTAAGTGTTGTGCAACATACGTCTTTTCACTTGATGCATGTACGTGCAAAAGTGGCCTCTAGATGCTCCTGCAATCTAATGAAATCAGAGTATTTCACAGTAAAAGTTCATGGGGGGCAAGTGTTGGGGAAGAAGAAGTAACTTGAATCTGGTTTTGTATAATAAAATAATTCTTCTAATCTAGAAAACTGTCTGTTGTGCAACCCTGTCCCTTTCCAAGCACAAGCGCTCGGAGAACCTGCAAACTGACTATTCCTATGACTGAGGTTCCCAAACGGCTCTTGCCTACATCGGCAATAGATTGAAGTTTCACAGGACGAGCACTGTGGCTGCTCCAGAAACACCTGCGTACCACGCCACGCAGCCCGAACCCCACGGCCCTTTCCCGAGGTAGCCTCCGCGACCGGCCAAGGTCTGCTGCGGAGAGCGGGCGGCCACTGCCCGCGGCGCTCGGCGCTGGGGCAC
>WEIT01013786.1:0-19367 GCA_013389985.1 Dryoscopus gambensis | reverse complement strand
AGTGATGTTCAGGTTCAGGGTAAGGCAGGTGGGCACTGGGACTGAACTGGGCAAGATAGTGCAGCACCCCAGTCAGCATCATGGCAAAGACTTTTTCTGAAGGCATAAGAGGCGGAATATTTCAGTCACTAAATGAGATGATGGAATATAATTGTCTTCCTGTGTCTCCCATAAAGCCACAAAATGTTGAGCCTGTGCCCATGTTTGGCTAGTGTTTGTGAAGCTCAGCTTGTCACAAAAGCTACCCCAGAAGGAAAAGAAGTTTTAAGAGCTTTGCAGAAGCCCTTTCTGTGCTTTGTATGGAACACTTGGGCTTAAGTATCCAATTTGGGCTCAATATACTCTACCTGCTTTGCAGCCAATTACTTTATCTTTGCAATATCTCTGTGTTATAGTGGGGACCTCCCTTTGAGAGATGCTTGGAAGGCAGAGATAGGGTGGCAGAGAAAAAAAAAACCTTAGTAATCAACATATATAAGCCATTAGAACAATGTAAGTGAGGTTGTGATGATGCAGAACTACGCCCTGATTCAAACCATCTTCATTTCCTCCAGAACTGGAAAACCTTCATAAGAACATTTATGTAGTACTTGTGAGGGACACAGCTCATTTGAAAATCCTGGATCTGTGGGAAAGGAACAACAATACGGCAGGGTCTGAATTGCGCGCTAAGTTGTGGATGGATGAATTCACTCTACTTTTTTTTCTACTCTTTTAGCTTTTAATTTCTTAAATCTCCTTCTGCTTGCAGAATTTTGGAAGGTCAACAACCTCCCTGGTTTTGTAGCCCATCTGTGGAGGTCATAATCATAGTTAATCGATGGGATCTGTGTCACTTGTCAATTGTACCTTCCAAGAGTAAAATTGCCTCTTTTCACACTGCTGCTAGTGACTGGGTCTCTTTAATGCACTGAGATATGTTGAGTTACACTTGCAGGTATAAACTGTAGGATACAGAGAAATTCTAGTTCAGTTTCTAGTAGTTGGGAAGTTTGTCAGCTCTGAGACCCTGTAGTAATACAGTCTGCTACAAAAGCATCCTAAAAATTATTGGATACACTAGCTGTTGCCACATGATCCTTACATAACTTTATGATTTAGCATGTTGTAATAGCATTAAAGGGATCCCCTTGCAGAGAGATTAATTTCCTCCTGTCTTGTCAGCTTTGTGAAGATGAAGCTAGTGAAATGAGGTAACCTGCTGTGACAGAAGCACCACATCTTACTATGCCAGTTTATCTTTTAAGTCCATTGAATGGTTGCTTTGGAAGATGCAGTTCTGAAGAGGAGGAGCCATTCTACATTGGTGATAGGGTTTCATACTTTTATTGTGCAGATGAAAAATATATCTGTGCATAAGGCTATAATGAATCACGATACTTGTCCTGTGATTTTTTTTTTTTTTTACTTCTACTTTTATCTTTAAAAGAAACACATCTTTTCTGCTTTATTTTAAAGCTTTTCTTTCATGTTCTGCAGTTTGAAAAGTAGTTTGTGTTTTTCATTATGTCATGGAGAAATGTTTTTTGCAAGTTGGATTTTTTTTCCCCATCTGTTATAACTTTACTTTCGTAAACCCCATGTTTAGCAGTTGTGGGTTGACAAAGTATTTACATATTGATTCACTTATGCCTATACGTACTTGCTTATCCTTATTTTAAAGATATTCTTAATTTATACCGTTCGTTCTTTGGGGATTTTGAAGTTCCCTGAAGTTTTTCAGCTTGATCTCTTCTGGTGTGTTTGTAAACTTAACATTACCTAAGCTGAATGCAGTGGTACTGACTTCCATTCACTGCTGCACTAAATGTAAATATATAAGACAGTTATTATCATTTTGTAATCTTAGTTTACCACACCAATATTAGAAAAATGAACTTTTCATCTCCTCTGTGTTCTGGGTAAGAAAACAGTGACATGTGGAGGTTAATTCAACAAAGGACAAAAAAAGAAAGGAGCAGAGTGTGTTTGGAGAGTTTAGGGTTAAGATATTTTTAAGAGATTTCCTGGATATGGCCTCATTTTTGTGGCTTACAAGTTTGAAAAGTGCTGTAAAAGTCAGACCTTAGTATTCAAAGAATGTTCCGCTCTGTTTCTCTCAGCAGGAAATAAATGCACCCATGGATACTGGGGGTGGGAAGACAGGGGCCCGCCTTTTTTTTTGTTAGGTGGATCAAGGAACTATCCAAACTCTGAGATGGCAGAAGGGATTGTAAACTGATCGTCTTCCCCTCAGGCTCCTTGTGCTAATTAATGCTTTTTTTAGGCAGTATCTATCAGTGGTATTTGAAAACTTTTTGACGTTTGTTTTCCACCCTGAGCATCTCTCCATCTCTCTCCTGAGCAGGCCTCACCAGGTGAGCTGTCACTCACCATGGAGCTGGCAGGATCCAGAGATCCCCTCTCACCTTCCTGCTCCAGGCTGACAGTGTCTTCTCCACTCTGTTGGAGGGGCAGGTCATAATGGGCTCCTCACCCAGGGAGATCCCATGGTCAAGCTGCCATGGATCCAAATCCTCACCCTATTCTTTAGGGTGTGATGCAGAGGTGGGGCAGAAGCAGGATGAATCAAGCAGAAAACGTGAGAAAGCTTACATGGGCTCTTCTTCCCAGTGTTTCCACTGGCACCCCTGTGGTGTGATCCCATACAACCAGAGGAAAGGAGACAACCAGGCAAATAGTGCCTGAAAAAGCCAGTGCCAAGGTGACTTGAATGACTAATTGCTGAAGAAGAGTGAGTTTTGTTTATTAAGTCCAGGGACCAAATTTCCTGGTCTGTGTGTACTGTGCTGTGGTTCTAACTATGTCTCATGATATTAAGAAATTTAACCCCATGTACCTGTGATTTTCTTGTCCTTTAATTTGGGGCAACTGTGTCTTGAGTCAACTAAATATGGCAAGAGGAGTCTTTGCTTTCAGCCTGTTTTTACTCCATTTTTCTTCATCTGTCTTTCTGGCTTATAACTCAACATTTTCTTCCACACAGATGCGTCCTAGAGGTTTAGTTAACATGGGCAATTTGCAGCTCGGTTTGTTTTAAACTTCTGTTGAGATATACTGAATGGATGAGGTAAATCTCCGGGCACCACACATCTGGCTTACACAGGCAGTGAAACACACTGAGTGAAACTTCAGGAAATTAAAATATAAACTTCCCTGCCCCTTTTCCTGCAGGGGCAGGAGAGGGGATGGGGTCTGCCTGCTTGCATATGTCTTTGTGGTATGTTAACACTTTCAGTACTGAGAGATACATTGCATTTCTCTCCTGCTTGAGCCTTTCCAGTCAGCATCACAGCTAAATGTGATGCCTTGGGATTTTTATGTTTGTGACCTGGGAGGTCAAAACCTTCCTTTAAGATATACACTGGCATCTGAGAAAGCTAATCATCTGGAAGTCCCGTGTTTGAACTTTTGCTAGGAAACTATCTCATCTTCTTTTCTCCTTTCCCTTGCGGGGGTGAAAAGATTACTTTTAAAGGAGATCCCAGGTTTTAGATTAGAATGCCTTAAAAACAAAACTTCTTCAAAATCTCTTACGTGAACACAGCATTTTGTTTTTCTGTCTCCAAAATGAAAGAAGCAGCAAGTGAGCCTCATGCTAACTTCCCTGAGATTGCTCACGTGCTATCGTACTTTTAAATTGAACAAGTCTGACTCTGTAGCATGTTACATACTCTTATGTGTGTACATACATTCAGCCTTGACTTGGCATTTTGTGAAGAAGTCAAATTTTTTGTTATATTTTGTTTCAGATTTCATACGAAAAGGTAGGGGAGAATATTACACAATCAGGGAGTAATTCACATTTTAAGCCCATGTGCAAAACAAAAACACAAATAAAAAAAGAAGGAAAAAGAAAGTAAAAGCATAATACCTGCGACATTTTACATTTCTGAATTAAAAATATATGTTTTTCCAGGTGTAGCAGGCCTCTTTCCACAGGAACAACAGTGGAACAGGAATCGTTACATATGGGCAGCAGACATCTGGAAGAAAAAAACAGAACAACAAATACATAGGCAAAGAGAATTTTTTCAAAATCACAAATATCCACTAGATACTGCATCCAGATACTCCTACAGCAACTGACAACCGTGTGCATTACATAATTAATGCAGATGTTGGCAAGCTTTTATAAGGGCCACTAATTCATTCATATGACTTCCTCTCTCCCTCAAGGGTTCTTATACTTGACTTGTTATTACTACAAGGTCTTTAACCAAAGAATTAAAGCCAGATGTCTTGTAGCTAGGTCTCCTTTTGTTAAATGTCCCTTATAAATATTTTTTTTAATATGCAACAGAGAGATCCTACATGAAAACTTTTATAATTTCTTAAATAATTAATGCTAAAAGGCTTCCAACCCAAGGGTTGATGTATCCTAGAGGAACAATAAAAGTATTATACTCATTGTGCTGAGAAATACTTTTTACTCTAACTTTTTATTATCCTGGGCCTCCAGATGTTTCTGGTCGATGTTTAGGCTGGAGGTAAAATCTTTCTTAAAATGCTTTTTTGTTTAACATAAATTTAAATGTCATGTAGTCCATTTGGGATATAGGTAGAAAGTTTTGTATATTGCTTTATTGTAATTGGCTGAATTGCATTGACAAATGTAGAAATGAAAAGAAACAGAAATAGCTTTGGGTAATTCTAAGGAGGTCTTTATCAGATACTATTTTCACTTGAGTCGAGTTACGAATTCTGTACATTTTTATTTTCAACAAGAAGGTTAGGTTAGCTGTAGCACTTCCTGCAGTGCAACTGGAGCTGTCCAAAACATACGGTTTAGTTTGTATGTTTAAATGGGAAGAAACTACCATCTTTTAGTGTTGTTGATCTGTTCTTTGATTGAGCTTCTTACCTGCATTGCTAAAACTAGTCTGGTTTTTGTAAAAATTCAAGTTTAGTTGATAGAGTTCCAGAGCAACAAAAGCACAGAGGCAAAGGCAGGTCTTGTAGAAAGAGACTTTTTGACATGTGTTCCTTGGTTTGATTTTTTTTTAATTATTATTTTTATATCCTTGTTTACCCATGCTATACAAGGAACCAGGATGTTATTCAGAGGGATTTCTGTTCCTAAGGTTTGCCTTTGGGAATTGCACCTTGAGTAATTGAATGGAACTGAGAAAGGAAACTCAATTAGGCATTTTCTTATGAGCCAACAGTTTTACCCAAAACTTCCACATTCGGGTGGAATATGGACTTGTTTGTTGCCCCTCTATCTGTTCCCAGCAGAGTACTCTGTAAAGAAAATTAATTGTGTGTTCTCTAACATAGCCATGACAATATTTAATGCAGGAAATAAGGTTGGATGCTTTTAACACTAGTTAAGCCAAATATTACTTTTCTTATTTCTTGGCTTACTCGTGTTTCATATTGGAATACGTCAGTTCTGGTCCATTATATTTAAAAGCATTGTGTATTTCAAACCATTTCTAGAAACGTGGCTGATGCTCATAGAAATGCTATGTCATGCTTCCTTTATGGTTCATAAAAGCACTCCATGCTTTATGGACATACATAGTCCCTGGAAATTCATGGTCACAGAGCATACTAACGGTCTTTATTTAGGGTGTTCTTCCAAACTTTTTAAGACAGGACAAGAAGGAGTAGCCATGATGGAAAATGGAATGAGTTAAAACCTGCTCAGAAATGTAATGCACATTTCCTCCTCTTTGAAGAGCTAGTCTTCTGCTACAGTCAAGCAACAGTTTTATGCACTGATAACATAAATAAGGTGTCTAGCAGACTTAACTTTTTTTAGTTATGAATTGCGTGCCTTTCCCTTTAACTGAATCTTTCAGCAGGTCTGCTTGGCCAGAAGCTCATCTTCTATGCAATTTACAGCTACATCAGAAATCATGCTGGCTCCCAGAGCAGACGGAACCATTTCTGGTTGTTTCTAATCTGGTTGCTGTTACTAGATTCCTCAGAGCAATTGTTTGCGAGTTGTGGAATGCCACTCGGTCTGAAAAAATAAATTTGTTCTGAAGTGTGTTCCTTTCTTCTCCCCCTCCCCACTCTTTGTACATGTCTCATCCATGGAGGCAATCATATGTTTTCAGTTCTGATGTCATTCTTTTTTTTTCCTCTCTCTCTTTTTTTTCCCCTCTTCTTTCAGTCCACAGCCATGAGCGAACCACAGTGCTACTACAATGAAACCATTGCCTTCTTTTATAACCGAAGTGGAAAATATCTAGCAACTGAATGGAACACTGTCAGCAAGCTTGTAATGGGACTGGGGATTACCGTCTGCATCTTCATAATGCTGGCCAACCTCTTGGTTATGGTGGCTATTTATGTCAACCGCCGATTCCACTTTCCTATTTATTACTTAATGGCCAACTTAGCCGCTGCGGACTTTTTTGCAGGGCTGGCCTACTTCTACTTAATGTTCAACACAGGACCCAACACGAGAAGACTGACTGTAAGCACCTGGCTTCTCCGTCAGGGTCTCATTGATACCAGTCTGACAGCCTCTGTAGCCAATTTGTTGGCCATCGCTATTGAGCGGCACATTACAGTTTTCCGAATGCAGCTGCATACTCGGATGAGCAACCGCCGAGTGGTCGTCGTGATTGTTGTTATCTGGACTATGGCCATCGTCATGGGTGCCATACCAAGTGTCGGATGGAACTGTATTTGTGATATCACTCACTGCTCCAACATGGCACCGCTCTATAGTGACTCCTACCTGGTCTTCTGGGCCATTTTCAACCTGGTCACTTTTGTGGTCATGGTGGTCTTATATGCTCACATCTTTGGGTATGTTCGCCAAAGGACTATGAGAATGTCCAGACACAGTTCTGGACCCCGCAGGAATCGGGACACCATGATGAGCCTCCTGAAGACTGTGGTCATTGTGCTTGGTAAGTGCTGACTTTGCTCACTCTGTTGTCCCTGCTGTGTGCGTTATCAGGTGACCTCAGTAATACATGGTCAGCTCCTGGGAGTCAGCAGCATCTGGAAGACGCTAGAAGAGGTACAGACAGTAAGAACACCCAGAGTTCACTACTGTGACCACTGGGACTATCAAGCTTATTTTTAGAAGTTCACGTAACAAACTTGGTTACTCATCTCTGTAACATGAAAATCCAGATGTAATGTGGTGGTTTTTGCAGCAAGGCATGTTTAAAACCTTTTGTAGCAACCTATTATATGGAGTGTTTGCCCTTTTGCCTTTAAAGATGCCAAATGCCTTCAAACTTAAAATAATACAGGGAAGGCTCAGTATTCCACTGAAGTACCTGTTGTCTCCTTTTTGCCACCCAAAAGGTGTTGTGTGTATTCATGCAAAGTTCCAATATATGAAGAACAATGAGGGGCTACAGGCTGTTCATGAAAAGATTGTGTGTTAAGCAGAACTGCATGTACTCAATTCTGTAGTGTTTGGCACATACCAGTATTTAACTTTTGCTAATATAGGAAAATAGTGTGTGAGATACTTGTGTGCTTCAGCACACTGCTCAGGAGGTGCCTAAGCTTCAGAGCTTGGCATGAGGGAAATACCATAACACACTTTGGATTCAGGAGGTTCTTCTCATTTTGTGAATAGTATTACTTGGGTTTTGTCTGGGGCTCCCAGTTTCCTTATGCAGAAGCACAGCCTGAATGCTGAGTACCATTCCCTGGTGGTCTTCTTTGCTGTTTGTTCTGTTCTTTGTTGCTGCAGATGACAGTGAGCTAAAGGCGTCAAAGAAGGTGCAGGTTGTCTCCTTGTCCCAACATGCATTCTCACCTATTAGGTCTTCCAGTAAAGTACATGAGTCTCTAGGTATCACAGTACCCTGTTGCAACAATACCCTGTTGCATTAGATATTCATAAATGCAATTGTTATGCAGTCCACGAAGCCCAAAACTTAGCCACATTTCTCTCCTTGACATTATGGTTGCCACAGGTTTATGCTGCAACATGTGCTTTCTATCACAAACGTGGCAGAATAGTTGCAGAGATTCGGCGTGAGTCACTGTGTCAACTCACTTTTTAGTTTAAGAATTTACATGTTGTACTCTGACCTAGTGATATGCTTTTTAACCAGAATATGAACTGTGCAGTTAACTAACCTGTTAAACCATTGATAAGACATGTTTCTCCACGTCCTTCTCTTTTCTTCAGGGAAAGAAACCTCTATGAGTTTTGCAAGGTGACTGTAGTGGTTGGTAAAACCTCTCCTGACTTCCTGGTGGTTCAAAAATTTGTCCCTTTCTACCTCCATGATTCTCATGGCAGAAGGCAAGATGAGGTTAAGAAAACAAAGAAAATTCAGGTTTTGCGGTCCTCTTTTAGGAACCAGTTCCCTGTTTTCCCTCCTGAAGGAATTACTGTTCAATACAGCAGTGTAGTATTTCCTATGAGGTGAAAGACTGGCTNCCCAAAAACAAAAACCAAAAAAAAGTGTGTGGAAATAGTAGGCACTTATATCAATGCAATGTGGAGTTGCAGCAATAAACAGTCTGAATAAATAGCAAATGTCAGCTAATCCCAAGCATGTGTGGGACTAGAGGTATGTGTATGAAGCAGGAAGGGTAGGTGGTGACTGCACTGTCCTTTTCCTGTGAGAAGAGGTCAGAGGGAAGACCCACTGTGGCCCCAACAGAAGTGGTGTACAAGGAATATAAAGTCCTTTTTTTGCCTAATATTTTTTTCAGACATTGTTCTAGAAAGAGTGAAACAACTCCAGGGGTTAAGGGGCATGAGTTAAACTGAAGGTGCATTCAGTTTAGCTGCAGATGTAGTTCAGTAATACCTCTGATTCCTCATTAAGGTAAGATTTTTCAGGACTGCAGGTAGCACATGTTAAAGCTTTCTTCAAAATTGAAACAGGACCTTATTTCTTGTTACTGCTGTACTTCAGTGTTTTGCACACACTGTACTTTGGCACCTCTTCTAATCTGCATAAAATAACCATTTACAGAAAACAATAACTTATTATAGTCTTAAATCTGTTCAAAGGAAACAAAGGCACTTGTAGGTTGTTACACTCTTCATCCTTTCTGCAGCTCCCACCTTGGTATTATTTTGCAAAGAGTTTGGGTTTTGGTTCAGTTTGGCTTTCTCCTGAGCAGTGTGGTTTCTAGAGGAAGGCTTGAGGAGGTCAGTCACAGGCCTGTAGTGTAAAGAAGCAGCAATGCTTTCACCTCCTTACCACCTGTGAGGCACAGCTGCAAATTAAAGCTGGTTGGGAAATGGCTGTGGGTTTGTTGTGTAAATTCTTTTAATTTAAGAAATAAATAAATACAAAATAGACTGAAGCCAAAAATTAGGCTTTGGGGTAACCACAAAGACTTTTGGAGAGTTAAATTTTTGTGCATCAAGATGTTACCAGACTGCTAGGTGCATCATGAGAAATGTTCATTAGTTGCCATAAGCTGGCAAGTACCATCCCATGTTACTGAATTTGCACTTCAGTGGAGGATTGTTTTGTGATTCTAAAGAAGAAAAGCTAAGCATCACTTCTGTGCACTTCTGGGCAACAGGTATGTCAAATATCAGAAGATTTCTCTCCAGAAAATGGTGTGGTCAGCACGTTGATCAGGCAGGTGTGCTGGTGCTCTATCACTGTTTGCAGTCTGCTTGTAAGTCTGGCTTAAAGTTTTCTTAAGCAGAAGATTTAATTTCAAGGGTCATACTTCCTGAGTGCCTTCTTGAAAAGGTAGTGCTGCAAGTTTATCTACTGGAGCTTTGGGAAGGGCAGAAGAAGTGAGTGTTTTAGGCTGCATGGAGCAATTTGCTGAACATTTATTTCATGTGATCTGGCTTCTTCTACATCTGTCAACCTCAAAAACATGGAAGAAAAGAACTCCTGCCTTTCTTAATGGTGCAGATCAGGATAATAACACATTACTCAATACGCTGGTTTGAGGCAGAAACCAGCTTTTTGCAGGAGGTGAAGATGGGAAAGAAGGCACTTAATTCTGAAGATCCTTCTCCCTCCTCTCCTACCCCACAGTTGAGTGGGAAGGGGAGCTGGTTTGTGTCAGCCTACTTTACACGGGAGAAGACAATTCATTTTGGAGGAGAGGGAGGGTACCCTTGGATTCAAAGGACTGGAGAACTGGAAGTCTGGGTAAACCTGTGAGCGTTGGCAGAGGGAGGCAAACTATTCCTCATCTTAGAATCTTTGTTAAAAGGCTGCTCAGCCGTAAGTAACCCCACTGCAAATTGGACAGCAGTGAACTGTTCATTTGACTTTTAAACTTCCATAAACGGGTGTCCTGGAGTTTTCCTGCTGGCGGTACTCCCAGGCAAAGCCATGCTGCTGCTGCAAGCAGAAGAGCATCTTTTCCCCCATCCACATTCTCTCTGTGTTTTGGGGGCAGGAGGGGGAGGGAATAACACAAGAGCTTCTTGTTTGTTAGCTGCCTAACACAGCCTGCCCTCCTTGTGCCTTGCTGCCTTGCTCCAAGAGGAGAAGACCTGCCCCAAAGGGGTGCAGTCCTCCCGGCAGTGATGCTGTCAGCATGTGCGGGGAGGGTGCCAGCTGCGTCTGACAAGAGGGTGATTGTGTGGGGAGGGCTATGGCTGCTTGACGCACTGACTGGAGCGGTCGGGATCTGGCACACTGCGTCATCCCACAGAGAGGGTTGGGATGCTGGATCCTAGGAACAAGTCAAAAGCAGAGAACAGATTTTTTTTTTTTTTTCCATGCCCTCTTGTTGTTTTTTTTCCTTGAGTAAAATAGTTTAAACAGAAGGAAGTGATTTCATAGCTGAGCCCTTTTTTCTTTTAACAAGGCTGCTTTTGAAATCTTTCAAACGTAACAAGGAACATAAAGCTCTTTCTCTAAACCATGCCTTTGCTTTGCATTAGAACTAAGGAAGGACTGATCTGTGCACTGTACACAGCCATAAAATCATGTCTGGTTTGGCTTGCAGCTTGATGACACTTTGCCTTTCACCACCACCATGTGTTCCCTTTAAATGTGCAATCAGGGAACAGGCAGAAACTGAGCAGATACATCAGCTGAACCTTGGCATTCTCTCTTCTGTTCTCCACTTTTTCTCATGTTAGACTTAAAGACAAAGCTAAACTGTTTTTCTGGTGGGGATCGTACACTCCGAAAGCACTTGTCTGAGCCAGTTGTAGGTTTGGCCAAAAAATGGATGACAGTATCTATCCGTTGTTTTAAGAAGTAGAGAAAGCACCAAATTAAGGATTGCAGAGCCCAAGTCTGGATAAACTAGCTCTGGTCTGGATTTCCTTGGCCTGGAATCAGTCATGAAAGGCTAGGATTTTTCAGGTGCATATCTGCATTTGTAGAGAACTACTGGCTTAGGATGTTACTGTTGGAAAGTTAGCCTGTATTTCTCCTGCCTAAATGCTGATTAAATATCCATCCTAATTTGTCACCTCTTGTTTTTACTGTGGGGATAACTCTGCCATATACCTCCTGCATCTTTGGGCATTCCTCTCTGCTGAGAATTTAGACTTGCAAGATTGTGATACTGAGGGTGAATTTCAGATAAGCACAATATCTACAACCCTTCTTATTTGTATTTTACTAATCCTGATGATTAGCCTTCTATGCTGGGTGAGTTCTCAGTGTTGTTTGGCCAAAATTAGGCATGCCTGTTGGCCCAAGCACCACAGCTAGCCCCCAAGATGTAGGGACACCAAACAATGAATTCATAATTGTTTACCCTTTATGTTCCTGGGTAGTAAAAAGACATTTAGGACTTCCCTGCATGTAGACTCATCCACTTTGTTTGCAAGAATGTGGTTTACCCTGTAAGACTGTGAAACTAATGCGGGCACAGATAAAAAAGGTGAAGGTTCTTTTTGTATAAACTGTTTTGATTTAAAGGAGTCTCACTGTGTTTGAAGACAGTCCTTTACTTATTATAATGAAGAAAGAAATGCAAGAAAAACATCTGGAAGTTCATTATAAATATCTGGAAGGGTAGAACTGCTCAGCAACAGCTTTTTTCCTGCCCCCTCTGCTGCAGTTAGGAATTGCATGAGACTTATTTTTGAACTTTTGTAACTTTTCTTTCACCTCTAGGCACCAAATGGGGTTGGAAAGCAGCAAAATACTATTAGTGCACATGAGTGTTCATATATGCTGTAGCTACACAGTTGAAGCATTATATTGAAGTGCATTATTGATAACTTTAACCTTTCTGAGTGGTTGTTTTGATATGCAGTCTGTATCTTTACTCCCTGTTTCCTTTCATGCAGTCAAAGCACTTGATTATCAGTAGAAAATAAAAAGACTGTGAAATAATGTTACAACCTGATTGACAGCACATGGTGTCTTGACAGAGGCATGTCTTTTCTTCCATATCCCTCATGGAGCGTCAAGTAATTAACTGGAATGGCTTATCTTTGTTGGCCTTAAGGCTTAAGCAGTATGAAATATATGTCACCAGTTACCAAGGCCGTGGTCCTGGACTGAGATGAAGATGATCATGTCTAGACAGAGCTTGGTTATGGTATCACTCAAACTTTGATACACCTCCCCTACCCACAGGGCCCTACTCGTGTGGGCCAGAGCAAAGCATCAGCCCCCTTAGCACAATGCACCTTATAGGAAGATCTTTTGTAGAAGCCAGGGTTTGGCTCTGAGTCCAGTGACTGTAAGGAAACAACTTCCCCTATTTACATCCTCCTTGAGGAGTCCTGCTGGTGTCAAGAGAGGTGAGCCTTCCAGCAGCATTTTCCCTGAGTTGACTGAAATTGAGGATGTCTTAGCTTGGAGATGTCCTTCCACCAGGTAGCAGTGGCCTCATGGGGCAAAGAGCAGCATCCAGTCAGGTATTTTTCCTTTTAATTGTTACGTTTTCCTTAGAGAGTTGGGCTGGGCAGTAAGATCAGGCTGGAGTTCAGATGAGAGCAGCATTTTCCACAGCTTCTTCTCTGGAAGTGGTGCAGTGTGAAGCCGTGTTACCCTGTGGGCTCCACAGGGGGCCAGTTCAGAGTCACCAACCCTGCCTGACCCTCACGTCACAGAAATGTTGCTTGTGTATTGATTTAGTCCTGATGGAAAAACAGGGCAATAAACTCTGGAACTGGTGTGGGCAATACAAGTCCGAGCATCAATGACTTTCTGTTCTAGCACACAGGGTGCAGTTATGTGGAGTCCAGTGTTTTTAGATAAGTATATTTTAAAAGTGCATGAACTGGGAATTTACCCCTACAGTCAAGTAAACTGGGAAATTGTTGCTGATGACTGTATTCTAAATGGAGAGCTCACAGACTTTAAAGGACAAACTGTTATTGCATTGTTCAGAGAGGGAAAATTTGTAATAAATGTTTTCAGAGCTGCAGTGTGACAGCAGTACTTTCAAGCTGTATCATCAAGTATTTGTATGAAAAAACTGAAATCTTGATTAAAATTATTATTTATAGTACACTTTATCTATCCTACAAGATTTTGATGACTTGGATTTCTCTCTCTTCTCTCAAGTTCTGTTTGCTTCTCAAAAGCTTCCTTGCAGGAAAAAATATGCAGTTTAGGGGGTTGGTGGTTCCCAGACCTTGCCATTTCTACTTATTGTGCATTATGTATTATCTTTTTGGTTGTGTTGTTGGTTTTTCTCTATTTCCCCTGTGCATCCTAATGACACTTTAGTATTGACTTAAGTAACAGTGTACTTTTAGCTTGCAAGTAGGTGAAGGGGAATGAAAGCCTTCATATTACTGCATATACTTGTTATAAGGTTTCATTGTGAAACTACTCAGATTTAATAACAAGAACTTCATTTTTAGTCAGTGATTCATAACAAGTGTACTAATATTTTTGTGTTTATAAATGTAAATGAATTCTATTTTGTTGATAAATACAGCTTGATCACTATATTAGATAGGTCTAGCACTGTTTTCTAACAGGAGGACAAATTTTAGAAAAGAATTATTAAAAATCAGTTAAGTTTTCTTTTTCCAATTAAAATAATGAAGGCATGGAAATTTGCCAAGAATCTATGTATAATATGTACATGATTATGCAGTGATAGTAGTGTGTTTTAAATTTAACATCCTTTGTAGGCTGTTTCTTGATTGCTTCATATACTTTATGGTGCTAGTAAAAGCAGTACTATGTGTGCTCTGTCTCAAAATCTCAGTCACTGATCATTTTTATTGTCATTTATAGTCCTGCAAATGAATTCTGGTGGATCTTCTTGAATTTTTTCTAGTAGTCCCAGACCAAATCTCTACCTGTTACTGGTTGGCTGGTGAGAATGCTGAAAGGAAAAATAATAAGGAAGCACAGCATCTGGAAATTACAGTGTGGTCAGTTTGTTTGTGTGATAAACTTCATAAGTAGCTTTCTTTTCTAAAACAAGCCCCTGCAAGCTCCACTTGATGAAGCAGAAGTTACTGGTGCCTTGTACCCAGGCAACTCTCTCTGAACCCGTAGTGTGGCTGGGGGTGTAGGGAGTCTCATTCTAAATGTTTTGCTTAATTTCTTCACTGACTCTCTCAAATAATTTTATTACATCCGCAGCTGAAGCTGATACATCCCTGGTAATTGTCTTTTCTCTAAAGCATTCCAGGTATCCCTGTAGCATTCAATGCTTCACCCTGGGGAATCCGTTTGAAAGTTTTTCCCTTCTTTCCCCCTTCAGTTAAGAATAAGAATTATTTATTTTCATTCAGGATCCTTTGAAAATGCACTTTGAGGAACTTCCATCATTTCCCAAGACAGGAATGTGGTTTTATTTTATTTTATTCTTGAGAGAGAAAAATGTTTCTAGTAAATACATTCCTTTAAGTATGATGAAAATGAGGCCTTGTTTAATAAAAGTCTTTCCCCTGACTTCAGTATAATTTATTACCTTTTCAGGGAAAAAATAAATTCAAAGGGTAAATGAAAGCTCTTTTCATTTTTCCAAGAATGGCCAGAAAGGAGCATACCTTAAGTAGTTCTTGCACTTGTGTTCACCTTTTGATGAAAAAACCAAAAAATTATAAGGAAAAAATTATTTCTAATTGGTTGCATAGGTTTTGTCCTTTTCCCAAGAAGCTTCTAAAACTGAATTGCAATGGCACAAGTAGGTATATTTCTCAACAGGCCCTGAGAATTGACCTTTATTTTCCTTGAATTTAATAATAGGATTTGGAAATCACACCTTGACCCTGGAACATAGAATCCAAGATTTTCACTTGGATCCAGGTAAAATAACAAAATGCTGACTAAGGGGTGATGCTCACTTACTGAAAATCCACACCAAATCAAAATTAATTAGTAACGTAGCTTGCTCTGAGATCAGACTTCACTTAGCAGTGCTACATCCACAAGTGAGTACTCATCAGCCTGGGCTTCTCTAAAACAATGCAGATGGACATGTTTTTTGGGACATTTGCTCTAAAATAGGGGCTTTGGTAAACTTTGCTGAATACCCAGGGCAGAAATTGTTACTAAGGAGAAATTTTGAAAATCAGATGTACAAGATGGCTTAGTGTAAAATGCCAGCACATGACCAAGTCCTACTGATCTCTCAAAATTTGAGAATTTTGATTTTTTTGGAAGAGAAGATGGGAACCCATCCTTTCTTTAGAAGAGGCAACAATAATGTTTTTACAAAATGGCTGTTCACCACATAACATTTTTGTCCTCTAGAAACCCCACAGTTACATGGGGAGTTTGCTTCTAAACGCTTTGTTTATTTTGTTCACTGACTTTCCAGATTATATTTCTTGCCCCCTCAGCTAAAACTCTTAAAGCAAAGCATTTGCAGTCTGAAGGTTTGGGGTAAGGTCCATGTCCAGCCACTGGCTTCTGTTTTCACCTTTGTGATACTGTTTGTCCTTCCTGTGTTTCAGCAAACACCACTCCCGTGCAAAGTCAAACTTAGAGCTAGACCTCAGCTTCAAAAATTATGTGAACAAAAATGCCAGCGGTTAACTTGTCTCATTGTAAAACTGCATTCAGTGAGGCACTGAACTGTTGTTTGTTTCCAGCAGTGGAAAGCACTGACAACAACAGACTGTTTTGTGCAAGAGAAGCAGAGGTGCTCCTTCTGCATTGCTTCATTGCACATGAGCAGTGTGATTAAGTACTCTGGGTTGTTTGGGTTTTTTGGGATAATCCATGAAAACAGGAGAATAACGATTTTCCATATCAGATTTTTTCTGCCTTTATAGTTTCAGTGAAACTGTGGCTCTTAACATCAAAGCAGAGAGTTATTGCTGATGGCAAAACTTGCTGAGACAGTACAGCAGCCAGTCAGTGCAGCGGGAAATGGTCAGCAGTGAATGATAGCTTTCAGACAGCAGCCATGCCTCCATCCTTCTAGCCTCAGCGTGAAAAGAATGTTCAACAAAAAGGCTTAGTTTGTGCATTTTTTTTTAAATAAACGTATTTAGAATCTGAATGTGAAAGGAAAATACAATTCTGAGTTCTTCTGGTGCTGGCAGAACAGCTTTCTGTTTTTGTGTTTCACACTCATGGCGATGCTGTCACTGAGCTCACTGATGGACTACTTTTAATTTCTGTTTTTTTCTTTCAAAGATCTTTTCAGGTTTTTTTCTCCCCCCCCTCCTCTCCCCCCCAGTCCTTCAATCCTAAGTTTCTCTCACACACTTACACATCTGATACCCTTCTTTAAAGCTGGAAGCAACAACAGCAGAAGAAGATCCCCATCCTTTCTGCACTTCTCATTTGGGAAATCTTTGTTTCGCACTTCTACTTTCCTCAGCGTAAGGAAATGTCTCTGAAGTTTATTTTCCTGTATCCACATGGAGAAATTCTGATATTATGTCCAAGTGTGCTGCTTGTGCAATGTGGCAGGTCCCCTGGTGGGCACATAGCCTTTCCCATCAATGCCTAGGGAGCAGCAAGGGCTCAGAGCTTATATGGCAGGTCATGAAACTTCAGAAGCTATGACATCATTTGCAAATCTGAGGCATTTAATTTCCAAGCCCTGGTGTTGTCCATCAGTCTGCACTTTTTAGTGATGTACTGGAGCAAAGGGAATTGCTACAAGTGAAAATCCTTGCTTTCCAGACCCACCAGCAGACAGGAGGTACTTGAACACTCAGGGATGAGTGCTTTGAAGTTTGTGGGTAGGGTGATCTAAAGTTTTGCAACTGGGAAAGTGAGAATTCTGTCTGTAAAACTGCTCCAGATACATCTACCAAGTGGGTAGTCATCTGCTGCTGCTAGGAGAGTAGCCTCTTGTGTGTTGCAGAGATTGAAGTAACAATTCCTTGATGTTAGCATTAAAAGCCTGTGAGGTTACCGTAAAGAAAAAAGGTTGAGATGTGTTTGAGAGGAGAGAGAGAGTGAGTAATTCTGTTGCATTTTTTTTGCATTTGAGTAAGAGCTATCTGCTTGGGTCTTTCTGTTTTAATAAAGTTCTTGATATCTGATTACAAGTTTGTTAATATAACCAAAGATGTGTGAGAACACTTGATATTTTTGAAAAGTCTTCATGAAGGACGTCATCTCCTGAAGAAAAGGGAGGGAATCTAGCTGTTAAAAGGAGGAAAATCTGCCAAGCTACCCTGGACTCAGTACCTTTCTTGTTCTTCTAAAAGCAGTTTTGAGGGAGCTGTTTCTCATCTTCTGATACTGATATAACCTCAGAAAAAACTTGTCCTGACATATGGCATTGATAATTCTCATCTTCCCTTGTATTAAGTTGCTTTAAGGTGCTCATTTTTTACTTTTCTAGAGAAGTACAAGAGGTAATTTAGAGATGAATTTTCTAAAAATTACTCAGCAAAAGCTGAGTATATAAAGAGTAAAAAAATTGTATATAATTATTGTATATTTGTAGAATGGCTGCCACTTTCTTCTTTTAAACAGACTAAAATTGAAAACTGGATAGATGCAATGTTGTGAGACATAGCTCTAAGGCTACTGGGTGCCAAGGGAACATCACTTGCTGCCTCCTTGCTCCCTGATACTCAGCCTTGTGAGCACACTTGGCCTTTCAGATGTATTTTGTATTTACCCTCCTTCAACAAGGAGAGAGTGGTATCAGAATCTGTTGTAGCTTAACTTTTTTCCTATTGTTGTCTCACACACACACAAAAAAAGGAAAAGGTAGAGTGAATGCATATTGGTTAACAGGCTATAATGCCCCTGTAGACCATGGGGACTGAAAATGGTCCTTCATTGAGGGTGATCTGCATCTGATCCTTGCCTATTTAGCCAGAGTTTTGCACAAAATGAGTTGTGTGGGTTTCTGTGTTTCCAGAAGAAAGGCTTGGCTTGATTCACTCTGTGGGGAGGAGGGATCAATTCAAGTCAACAAACAAAGCAAAGTACTTAGCTTGAAATAAGTAATGTACCATTCTTTAGATGAACTTTCAGCTAATCCACCCATCAAATACCTGAGTGCTGCACTCACCATGTGTAGTGCTGTTATAAAGCAGAAGGCTTTCAGGTACACTGGCCTTGCCCCGCCAAGTAGGGTGAGAGGTGTAGATAAAGCCATATAGACTCCAGAGGTACGAGCTTTTAAGCGCATTCCAGAGAACACAGTACTGATTGATGCTGTTTCCAATGAGATTTTCCTTTTATTTATTTTTTTTTTTATTCCTCACCCTCTTGCCTCTCCTTTCCCTCTGTTCCCATCTCTCCACTGTCTTTATTTATAACTTTATTCGTGTGGCCTTGCCCCTGTTTTGCTGGTGGGCAGGAGCAGCACCTCTGACAGCCAGCCTAACTGCCAGGATAAACTGTGGGAGCCTGAGCTGTCGGAGGATGTTCTGGGGCCTTCACCCTCTTCTGGAGCACCAGTGGCCCCATCTCACAGGCCTCTGAGCTGGATTGGGCTGCCAGACTGTCCTGGCTTGTGCCATGGCATAGAACAGCAATTCTAGGCCTATTTCCAGAAAACAAAGTGTACCCGCCTTCCTGCAAAGCAATGTTATAGGTATAAATATCCAGTATATAGAGATTTACTCCCGGAGGAAGTGCAATTCTTTTTTTCCTGAATTATTGGAACCAGGTTGTGAAACAATAGGCCCATCTGCTCCATTTTCACCCTGCCAGTTCACCATTTAGGCCTCTCACTGAGTTATCTCTCTGATTGAAGGAGAGAAGTACCCCAGTGGGAGGAGTATTGAGTTCTTTGCCTGCTGGGTAGGCAGCCATTTGCTTCCCACTTCCCTGACGATGCTGATCCAAGAAAAGGGGGCATCAGGATGCAAAAGAGCCTGCTGTCCTTGGCCACTGGCCAGGCACAGGTCAATTTACAGCTGCTGCTGAGATTTTGGGCGTCTAGGCCTTCTCTCCTTGGATAGTTCCCTCTGCCTCCACGGGAGCTCACAGAAACCAACCAGGGCTGAGACACATCCTCTGGTTAAAGGTGCAGAGGATACCTGACTTTCCAAGGCTATAACCTCTCCTCAGTGTTCTGGAATACTCAACATCAAAAAGATACTTTAAAATATTTTATTTTATTTTTATTTT
>WEIT01013785.1:0-21226 GCA_013389985.1 Dryoscopus gambensis | reverse complement strand
ACCTCTCATGAATGGCCACCAACTGGACGTGGTACCATTAACCACCATTCCTTGGGCCTGGCCATCCAGACAGTTTTTAACCAAGCAAAGGATGTGCCTGTCCAAGCTGTGGGCTGCCATCTTCTCCAGGAGGATGCTGTGAGAAATGATGCCACTTCACTATGGTCTATGGAGACAGCATCCAGAGCCTGTCCCTCATCCAGTGAGTGGGCTATCTTGCCATAGAAGTGGATTGGGTCGATCAAACAGGACCTGGCTTTCCTAAACCTTTCTGCATATTTTTAGGGTGTGAATATATGAGGAGATGAAATCTTAGTAAATCTTCAATTGGAGAACTAATGTTTCTCATACTGTAAAGAATTGTTTTCTTCTTTACTTTTTAGTTTACTTCTTTACTTCTTGTTTAGTTCCTTACTTTATTGTACTGTAAAGAAGAGTTTTTGAAGAAACACTATTATGGAACAACAAGCCAGCTCGTGAAAGATGCTGCCTAGCCAAAATGCTCTAAGTGACCTACCTCCAGGGTGACAGGGTACATGAGTTATTAGCTTAATGTCTTGGGCCGTGAGTAATGCGAGTTTATGTGAGACTATGACAAATATGCAGTTGGGGGGGAAATGATGCATGCTTGAAAGAATTTTTCTCAGCTTTTTAACATAAAAACCTCAAAATCTCTTTCACTTCTCTTGTAAATTTAGGAAGAGTGCTTACTTTGGACTGACTTTTCTCTTTTCCAATTGTGTGTGCAATGTAAATATGACATCCAAAGAACAACAGTGGAGATTAAAGTCTACTGAAAAGAGATTAAAATCTGCTGAAAACATTATTTTATACATGTTAATGAAAATGAAAGAAAACTGAAGAGCTGAAGAAGAACTTACTGACTGATTGGCCAATAAAATAGTAGGGGCAGAAAAGAACAACAAGGTGTGAAATATAATCTACAGGAGGGAGGCATATGACTATGATCATTCAGCATGAAAAGGAGATGAGCTAGAGATACGAGAAGCACAGAGAGGACTGGTAGACCATAACTGCTCCTTGTCTATTCCAGAACAAAAGACAGAAGGTATTAAGCGCAACTATGAGAATTAAGTTTCAAACAACAACAACCAATCAAGGAAAAAAATCCCAAGAAGTATTTCTTTAAACAGTGAGGATAAAAAAAAATATTGTGGGTGCAAGAAATTTACCTGGGTTCAAAAGGAAATTGGACAAATACTTGGAAGAGAGATCCGTAGGGGCTTACTGGAAAGACATCAATAGCCTAAGGCAGAAGAACATCATAAGGCAGTACAAATATATACTCAGACTTACCTAGGTGTGCATCTGGAATCTGCCTGAAGAAGGGGGGCTGAGCTAGGTGAACCTTTGGGCAAAGCTGGCTCACCTCAGCCATTCCTCTGAATATCATTCAGCCCATTCAGCTCAAAACACTACTATAAAAATGTAACTTTTCAATCACATCCAACATAAATTATTTTCTGCCTTTATTCTCCCTGTTGCCTCAGTTTCAGAGCTGTAGAACATAAATGCAGCAGAGCAGGATTAGATACTGAATCCATCCATCCACCTGTAATATGCATATTTCTACCCTTTTCTGACCTTTTCTTATTTAATTACTTTTCTGTGTTCATCTGGTTTCCCATTAGGGGTCTTTCTCTTTTTCTCTTTTTTTTTTTCTTTTTTATTTGGGGTGTGGGGGAAAGGTCATGGTTTTCTTGTTTCTTTTGAAAGTTTCATTTTTGTGAGGAAAATTTTAACTAGTTTTAGACTTCATTCCTTAATATACTCATTATCTTTATTTATTTTTCTTTGCTTATATTTTACTAAATCTTCTTATGGCTAGAATCCTCTCCCATTAATTCTACATTATTCCAGGGAAATTTTTGGGGGGAGTAAGTGAAAAGACTCCACAAAACCTCCCTGGAGCTATTTAGCAAATAATACTGGGGTTTTAGATCTGGATCTAAATTCAGCAATCTCACAACTTATCTGAGGACATCCAAATTTTCATTCACTTAGTGCCTCTGTGTTCTGGTGACTAGAATGTTTCAGGATATTTCTATATAGAAAGCAAATCTGTGATTCCTTCTTTTTCAGAGAGTTATGAGATCTGCTCTGATACCACTCAGCAGTTGTATAGGTTCCGTATCCCTGTGCTGAGTCTGATTTAGCATCTTACAACAAGGCTTATTTTAAGGAAATTTCATTTTGTCTTGGACTTCAGTGTTTCTGGTTCTCTTGAAGT
The DNA here is from genome assembly GCA_013389985.1 of Dryoscopus gambensis. Lineage (NCBI taxonomy): Eukaryota > Metazoa > Chordata > Aves > Passeriformes > Malaconotidae > Dryoscopus > Dryoscopus gambensis. The sequence continues at coordinate 18,975 of WEIT01013785.1, read as the reverse complement.
CAGGCAGAGTCTGCTATATCTGACCATAAAACTTTGTAGACAGACAATTCCTGCTGGAACAGTGAGGTACAGGATTGTTGTATGGCCCCCAATAAACTTGCTATCCTTGCCTACTCTGTTACACAGAGGATTTGTTCAGCTTCAAAGTGCGAGTCACAATGGAATAAAATACTTTCCCACTAATAAACATCTCTATTTGGAAGATTCTTTTTAGAGACATTCTCTTCCAAATCTTTTTAAATATTGATACAAATGTCTGGGCTTATATTTAGAGAAGAAAAGGGGGTTAGAGCTAAAAGCAGAACATCTTGTATTCGGGTCATTTAAGAATATTGGTAATAATTTTTATGCATATTCTAATTAAATATGTATGTATCGCTTTAATTTCAAATAGCACTTCATAGAGATCTAAAACCCAGACCTTCCCACCTTGGAGTTTACATCAGACAATATATGAGGAGCAGAGATGAAAGAATGTGCAGTGCAAGATGGAGTAAGTCCTAGTACAAAGATAATGAGAATCTCATGCTGTTGTAAATGAAACATTGCAAAGCCAGTGGTTTAATTTAAGAACGTGGAAGGCATGAGGATGAAAAGCAGATAATGATGGAAAGCTTAAGAGGAGGAGTTTGAAAGAAAAAGGGTGAGCATGAGCCCTTCAGCAAAGTATATCTGATATCAAGGCAACGCCTTTGAAGTTGCTCAAGTCATTAAACCAGGGCTAAGCTTGGCCTACAAGACTAAAATAGAGCTGTGACACACAGCCAGAGTTCTGTGCATAAGTAGGTACAGCCAGCAGGACATATATTGTAAATGCCAATATTGTTTTCTGTGAGTCTGGACGTGCTGGTGAAGTCATGGGCCAAAGGGTGCAGCGGGCTCAGCACTCGAGCATGCCAGCGAGTTTCCAGGCAGAGGAACAGACAGACAGACAGCTGGACTGCAGGTGGTGGGTGGGACCAGCGTGCACTGCGCTAATTGCTATTACTTTCTGAGTCTGATAGACCTCTCTTAATGACAACTATAGTTGCATGAGTGAAAAAGCTGAACTGCTCCTGAATGTCACTTAGACAAAATGCAGTGGTATCTGTTCTACTTTTTAATACACACACAGTGTATATTAAATTGGAACAGTCTTGCTGCCCATCACTGTAGGGCTGGGAACCCGGTGCCTTGCTGAAAAATTTTGTGTTCTCTTGGGAGTCTCATATTTTTGATTGAAAAAGATCTTTCTGATAAGATTGAGATTCTTTTTATGTCCGGAGCTCATAAAGGGACTCAGTAAGTTTTCTGTGGTTTCTAGTCTTCCTCTTGCTCACATAATTGACTCTAAAAAAGAGAAAAAACATAAAGCAGAGATTGTTGAAAAATACTACCTTTACAGAGGATTTTAGGAAGCATTTTATTTCTCATCTTTATTTTGGCAGAGACATAGGTAGACACAAAAATGGTCAGTCAATTATTGTAAAGAAAATAGTTTTCTTTGAGAAAAGTAAAATGTTGGGGGGTTTTTAGTTATGGAGTGCATAGATACATAATTTTGTTTCTTTGAAATGTGCAGCCAGCATCATAATTCTAATAAAGTACTTTTTTTTAATATTTCATTGCTTTGTATTTATTGACCTGATATAATACAACACAGTAGTTATTTTGCTGAGGTTTTTTTTGATGGACTGCATGAGCAGCTTCACAATGCAGTTATATGAGTGATTTCTTGCGAATAGTGGATGTGTTCATCAGGTGTTTATGACCCTAGCTTTCTTTATTTTTAACAAGCATATAACAGTGCTTGGAGACAGTGCATATAGACAAACACACACACAAATATAAAAAAATTTCAAATATGTGTTTCCCTCTCTCTCTCTGCCTACATTCTCCTCTAGCCTGGAGGCACTTGGAAGGATATCACTAGGGCTAACAAAAAGTGTTCAACAAATCTGAAAATACTTTAATTCTTGCTCAGTTGAAGCTCAGCTCATTGTGCTTATGAAAGGCAGGTAGTGCTTGAATCGCATGATCTCCTTCTAGGACAGGGTGACCCGCTTAGTGGATGAAGGAAAGCCTGTGGGTATTGTCTCCCTAGACTTTATTAAAACCTTTGACACCATTTTCCACAGTATTCATGCCCTGGATGGGTTCACTGTTCACTGCATAGAAAACTGCCTGAATGGTCAGGCCCGGAGAGTGGTGGTGAATGAAGTTACATCCAGTTGGCAGCCAGGCACTAGTGGGGTTTCCTAGGGTTCAATATTGGGCCAGTTGTGTTTCATATCTTTATCAGTGATCAGGAGGAAGGGATTAAGTACATCCTCAGGCAGTTTGCAAAGGACACCAAGTTGGGCAGGTGTGTTGACCTCCTGGAGGGTAGGAAGGCTCTACAGAGCAATCTGGGCAGGCTGGACCAGTGGGATGAGGCCAGCTGGATGAGGTTCAACAAGATGAAGTGCCAGGTCTTTCACCTGGATTACAACAACTCCATGTAGTGCTTCAGACTTGAGGAAGAATGGCTGGAAAGCTGCCTGGCAGAAAAGGATCTGTGGGTGCTGGTCAATAGCCAGCTGAACATAAGCCAGCAGTTTGCCCAGGTGGCCAAGAAGGCCAAAGGCATCCTGGACTGTATCAGAAATAATGTGTCCAGTGACACATAAGGAAGTGATATTCATCCTGTACTTGGCACAGGTGTTGTGAGTCCTGATTTAGGATCCTGCTTAGTGCATCAATTTTTATTGAATGAGGGATTTTGATTTCTCAAAGAATCACCATCAAAGGTATTGGCAAAAGTGGTTTTAATATGAATTTATGAAAAGGTGACTTAAGGTTTGATAGCAAGGTTCATTATAAGTTACTATGTGAAAGAAACATAGGAAGAAATATTGAGTTAGAATCGAGCTAGAATCATTTACAAAGATCAGAGATGCAAAAAAAAAGCTGTGAAGGCCCTCCCTCTGAGTCACAAGACTCTGAAAGGACCCTCTTGCTTTTTAAACTCCTTTTCAGAGAGGAGTCTAGGGGTGGCTAGATCCAGACTTAGTCCCAGACTTGGTCAGCTGCTTACATGCAAAGTTTGTAATAATTAATAATGAATACTAACATGATTAGTAATGTTTCCTCTCTATTAATTCAGCATGCCATCAGTCACTTACTGAGGATTAGTTTTAAATAACAGCTCTCTCCAAAGAGAGAGGAAAGATCTCTTGCTCTCAGGTATGATATCTCAGACCTTGAGAGGCTTCCCTGCTCAAAGGTGGAATCACCTGGAGTGCATTCCAGAGATAATTCAAATTGGGTTCATCCAACGATCTATCATTGGCAGAACGTCTATGCCTCAAGAAACAACCTTGAGAGATACCCCAGCTCAATGTGAGACCACTGCCATGCAGCAAGGTAATCTAGCAGGGAGAGCTCAAAGAAGACTCACTTGGACTGACACATTTATGGATAAAGTAGTTGGTTAATAGTCAAATTGCATGCAATTAGAAAGGTATACTTGTACCCACAACTTTCTTGGTTCTACAATAAATGGGTCTTGGAAAAAGCACCTGATATTCATGTGCTAATCTCATGACTGATGTGCCAAATTCATGTACATCAATGCTCACTCTGTTTCCCTGCTCCTCTGAGGCTTGCTAGAAGAGTTTTTGGCCATACAACAGCTCAAGCCTTTACATCTTTTGGAGAATGTACTGAACTGCTGCTGGTTTTGTTAAAGGGTCAAATGCAACCATGCATAAATGCAACATCTTATGAGGTGGCACATCAAACCCTGTACTCAGTTTTGGGCTCCTCACCATAAGAATGACATTGAGGTGCTGGAGTGTGTCCAGAGGAGGGCAATGAAGCTGCCCTTCATGGTGAAAGGTCTACAGCACAAGTCTTACGAGGAGTGGCTGAGGGAGCTGGGGTTATTTACCCTGAAGAAGAGGAGACTCAGGGAGGACTTTATTACTCTCTACAACTGCCTGAAGGAGTTTATATCAAAGTAGCTGTTGGTCTTCTTCCTACTAACAAGTGGTAGGACAAGCGGAATGGAAATGGTCTCAGGTTGCACCACGGAAGGTTTAGATTGGATATTAGGAAAGATTTCTTCACTTAAAGTGCCATGCTTTAGTGGTGGACTTGTCCGTGTTAGGATAGAAGCTGGAATTGATGATCTTAAAGGTCTTTTCTAACCTTACAGATATTATGATTCATGAGCTATTGGTTATGCATGAACTAGATCCTCATAAGTATTTAGGCTCCTAGAGCCAGTGAAATACCTATTTCCCTTTGATTCATAAAAAATGCTGAATACTAAAGTACAACTTAGATGAAACATAAGTGTCTATATTCAGGAAAATCTGTCAAAATTATACGAGTTCTTGAAAAGACAAAACAGCCATTCTGGAAACAGTTTCTGTATTAGCGATACTGTTGCGCATGCTCAGTGATCAGACTAGGTGTAGTGAGCAGACAGTCTGGTTATCTAGGCCCCCACTTAAGTGCTTTGAGGCTCAGTGCTGCAACACCTAAAATGGAGTAATTTCTGACGTGAGATTTTAAATCCAAGGATCTTAACAGCTGACATACTTGAATGCTTAGATGTTATTAGGGCACACCAAAAAGCAGAAACCTGTCTAGCCTTTCTGGGCTTAAAACCTCTCTTAAGGTGGCATGTAGAAACCCCAGTTAATCTGTGAGTTAAAAATCCTATTTTGTTATTTGGTGCTGACATCATCATTTTTACTTACAATTAGGTAAACATTACTTTTGCATAATAACTTAGAACACTCAGCAGGAAGTCCCAAGTGAAGAAGAGTCCTAAAGTTAGCAAAACTCTCAGCTCACAGAGACTAAAACCTCTAAATCACATTTTTATCTGTCATAAAGCCGCAGAGCATTGAAGATGAATGGATATCCTGCCTGTTGAAGATGAGTCTTTGAGAATGCAGAATTTCTGAATCCAAGAAAAATAAATGAGATTTCTCTGTTCTTGCTGTTGAGCTACCTGTCTAGAACGTGCTAAGTAAAAGAAAAGTTGCTTGAGTTTTTCTCCCAGAAGTGTTTATGTTTTTTACAAGAGACAAATATTGAATATTAATTTTTCAATTAAAAGTAATTTTTTTTCCTATGACATAATTTAGGTTTTCCATCCCATCTTTCCTAGGTACACACAGCCAGAACCTTGCAGAAAATGAAGTCAGACAAGAAAAGTAAATCCTCCTTTATGCTTGCTAACTTCTTTGTGTATTACAGACCATGTCCCGAATTTTGGTGCCACCATTTTCAACATCACTGGAAAACCCTGATGGCATCTGGGATGTGTACCAGGTTATTTAACTCTGAAATCAAGGTACAGGAAGCTGATAGTCACCCAAAGTGTCTCCCCACTGAAGTCAGATTGCAGTAAGGAAGTATACTTGGTGGCAGCATGCCTGGATTGTCTACTAGAAAGAGCCTCCGCTAAATGGAAAATTGAAACAGGGAAAATGTGGCCTAGGGGTGTAGGGAAAATTAATTAAAATTCCATCTTAACTGCTGATTCAAGATTTGATGGAATAATCATAGACTTATAGAATGGCCTGTATTGGAAAGGCCATTAAAGGTCGTCTAATTCCAACCCCGTTGCCATAGGCAGGGACACCTCCACTAGACCAGGTTCCTCAGAGCCCCATCCAACCTGAACTGAAACACTTCCAGGGATGGGGCATCCACAACTTCTCTGAGGAACCTGTGCCAGTGCCTCATCACCCTCACAGCAAAAACTTTCTCCTGATATCCAATGTAACCTACTTCCTTTCAGTTTGAAGCCATTCCCCTCTGTCCTGTCACTACACGCCCTTGTAAATAGTCTCTCTCCATCTTTATTTTAGGCTCCCTTCAGGTACTGGAAGGCCACAATTAGGTTACCCCACAGCCTTCTCTTTACCAGGCTGAAATAAAACCAATTCTCTGAGCCTTTCCTCATAAGAGAGGTGCTACATCTTTCTAGTAAGCTTGGTGGGCCTTCTCTGGACTTGTTCTAATAGGTCCATGTCCTTCCTGTTCTGAGGGTCCCAGAGCTGGATGCAGCACTCCAGGTGGGATCCCATCAGACCAGAGTGGAGGGGAAGAATCCTCTCCCTCACCCTGCTGGCCAGGCTGCTTTGAATGCAGCCCAGGACGTGGTTGGACTTTTGGACTGCAAGTGCACATTTCTGGGTCATGTCCAAACCCTCATCCACCCCATGTCCTCATCAGAGCTGGTCTCAATCTGTTCATCCCCCAGTCTGTGTTGATACTGGGGATTTCCCTGACCCAGGTGCAGCACCTTGCACTTGGCTTTGTTGAATCTCATGAGATTCCCACAGGCCCACTTTTCAGGCTTGTCCAGTTCCTTCTGGATGGCATCCTTCAGGTTTGGGAACTGAATCACTCATCTTGGTGTCATCTGCAAATCTGCTGAGGATGCACTCAGTCCCTCTGTCTACCTGGTACCTGTACAGACCCCTGAGGGACACCACTGATGCCCTTTGGGACTCTGAGCTTTTGGTCACTACCCTCCGGGTGTGACTGTCCTATCACTTTCTTATGCAACTAAACAGTTCACTCTGAAAATCCATCTCAAATTTAGACAGAAGGATTTTGTGTGGAACATGCCAAAGACTTTCCAAAAATCATGATTGATGCCCCCTGTAACCCCTCCCTTGTCCACATATTGTACGTATAATGTCCTGATATATGTTGCTCCTGGGACCAACTTGTAGACTTTGTGTCAATTTATAAATGTATTAAATACAAATACTAATGTGGCTTAGAGTTTTGATTGAGTAATGATGGAAAATACTGAAAAAGTTAAGAACTGCTCTATAACCACCAGAGATACCTGAAAGACATATGATTGTTTGAAGGGTAAGACACTGATGACACATTTCAAAAATTCAGCATTCATTGCTGCACCATTCATTTTGATATGAAATGACATAGCAGAAAAGAAACAGTCCAAAGGAGGGAAATGAGAATTCTTCTATGTTTAGAAAACTTCTACTGGAAGAGAGATCAAAAAGATTAGGTCATTTAATTTATAGAAGAGATGAATAAAAAGGTGGAAGGCTAGATTTTAAATAATAATAATAATAATAATAATAATAATAATAATAGTTTAGTGAATGACATCCCATTTGTTCATACTCTTGTCTCCCTTTTACATAATTTAAGAACTGGGTAATACCTAAAGAAATTAATACCACTGGAAGAATTTTGCTGGAGATTTTAAAATATTCTTTGTGCATGCTAAGCTATCAGATTCACATTTCCTGTAGGTTTCAATATTTTTCCTGACAGGAANCCTGACCCAGGTGCAGCACCTTGCACTTGGCTTTGTTGAATCTCATGAGATTCCCACAGGCCCACTTTTCAGGCTTGTCCAGTTCCTTCTGGATGGCATCCTTCAGGTTTGGGAACTGAATCACTCATCTTGGTGTCATCTGCAAATCTGCTGAGGATGCACTCAGTCCCTCTGTCTACCTGGTACCTGTACAGACCCCTGAGGGACACCACTGATGCCCTTTGGGACTCTGAGCTTTTGGTCACTACCCTCCGGGTGTGACTGTCCTATCACTTTCTTATGCAACTAAACAGTTCACTCTGAAAATCCATCTCAAATTTAGACAGAAGGATTTTGTGTGGAACATGCCAAAGACTTTCCAAAAATCATGATTGATGCCCCCTGTAACCCCTCCCTTGTCCACATATTGTACGTATAATGTCCTGATATATGTTGCTCCTGGGACCAACTTGTAGACTTTGTGTCAATTTATAAATGTATTAAATACAAATACTAATGTGGCTTAGAGTTTTGATTGAGTAATGATGGAAAATACTGAAAAAGTTAAGAACTGCTCTATAACCACCAGAGATACCTGAAAGACATATGATTGTTTGAAGGGTAAGACACTGATGACACATTTCAAAAATTCAGCATTCATTGCTGCACCATTCATTTTGATATGAAATGACATAGCAGAAAAGAAACAGTCCAAAGGAGGGAAATGAGAATTCTTCTATGTTTAGAAAACTTCTACTGGAAGAGAGATCAAAAAGATTAGGTCATTTAATTTATAGAAGAGATGAATAAAAAGGNTTCCTGACAGGAAAATTTGGATTTAAATAAAAAATATAAATTTTTGGATTTAAAGGAAAATATATCTTAATGTTAATTAGCTTTTGTATGACCAGCAAGCATCTGCAATAAAACTTTAAACTTTGGATTTTGCAAATAAGGAATATTCAAAGCTTTTATTTGTAAGAAAAAGTAATGCCATTATATGCCTAAATAGATGAAGCAGTGGTGAAGAAAACTGCAAAGCAAATATGAAATTTAATAATAGCTCTCCAACAGCTTGCCCTCAGATTGTTAGGAATTCATTAAACAATGGTTGAGCAGAACAGACAATTAAATTATTCTCATATGAAGTATCTATCCATATTATGAATATTGCATATGACAGTACACATTTCTGAAGGGAAATAGTGCACAAATTTCATTTGAGAGAATCAGCAAGAGGTTTGATTTCAGCCTCCAGATATATCCTTCTTTGTTTCACAGACAAAATAATAATAATAATAATCATAATACTAGTAATAATAGCAACAATAATTAGGATGCTGATGTATAAACAAAGTTAATATACAGAATCATAATAACATAATATGACCTTCTGAAGAAGAAGAAAGTGTAGATGGAAGTTTATGCCAGTGACCTGACAGGTATTTCAGATATATGTTTTCTGTACACTTATAAAAAGAGTAAAGGAGGGGCTGGTAAAATTTTCAGGCAGCATTAAAAAAAGAATTTGGTGAGATTAAAAATCAGCCAAAACAAACATATGTAGAATTTACAGTGCTGTATATCATGATGTGATGTGTAATGAACATAAATTGTGTGAGAAATATATCTCATACTATCATTCAATCTTGTTGTCATGTTTCGGTAATTTTGAACTTGACTTGTGACTGATGATACTAACGGAAAAAGAATCTGACAAAATAAAATTTCTGCTTTACTGGACTCCTAAATGTATAGACCAAGTATTTAGATGACTTCAACTAAGCTGTTGAAAGTCACTGGTAAATATTAAACACCTTATCTAAAATATATTTTAAGAGTATTTTGGAAAATGGCATACAAATACCACTTCATGTAGTGTTTAAAGATAAAAATAAAATGTATTACATCAGTTGACAATTATAATTTTGTAATCATTACATTATTGATCTATAGCTAAGATCAAGATGACCAAAAGTAATATAAATACCTTACTCCGTAATACATTCAAAACATATTTGAGGTAATATATACCTAAATCAATGCTTTCAGAGGAAAAGCTATGTGAAAACTCTATAGTTACGTCTGTTGTGCAGATTTGTTCCTATTTTATCCAGATACAGAAAGATGATGAACACAGAGAACAAACTAGTAATCTAAACTCTGAAGTTTGGCTTTTCAGGTTCTAATTCAAAACATAAGTAGTGTGACCATCTGACAACTTGATGGGCTATTGTTCATAAAAATGCTTTGATCTCTTAAAAGGCCAGAGAGTGGATCCAGCCTATGGAAACTATTAGTCCATGGCATCAGGTTTATTTCAGAGGAAGAAAGAGAAATAATCAGGGCAGTGACTGAAGACCCATTGCACTAGTTTGAAAGCAAACTAGTGAGAGAATCCAAGTCAGAAATACAGTTTAATAAGAAAAATAAAATAAATGCAGTAGTACAAAAAAACAACCCACTGACAGAGTCAGAATACAACCTGACCCCCTGACGGTCACGGGGTTGGTAGCAGTCCAATCAAATGGTGGCTGCAGTCCTCCTGGAGTGATGGTTCTGTTGAAGCAGTGATTCTGTTGAAGGGTCTGGTCTTCCTCTGAAGGTCCAGTGGCGGTGTAGAAGGGTCTGGTCTTCCTCTGGGAATCCAGTGGGAAAGGCTGCCTGTGCTGTTCCAAACCCAAGATCATATCCAGGTGGGAATGCTTGGCTCCTTCCCCCTGGGCAGAGCATGTCACAATGGGATGGTGAGTCATGAGGCAAGGCACTGATGGGCCCATTAACAGGAGATGGTCCAGAGGGAGGAGGCAGGGAACATTGCTACACCTGGTTTCAACAACTCATGAAGATGGTGATAGAATACACTGTAACCCAGGACCTGTGCTTATATGTTTCCTACCATGGTGCACACTTCAAGAATTGCCTCAGCAGCTTCCCTTGATGTCTCCTTCTGCTTCTCCACAACTCTTATGCCCTTATGCCAGGGCTCTGAATATTCAGCCGTGTGTAGCCACAGAAAAATATCTTAGCATGTTTTCCCAGCAGCCCTCATGGCATGACAATCTGACTGAAATTCTAAGGAGTGGCAGATTGGCAACTTCCAATTTAGATACTGAGATCCAGATTAGGTTCAAAACTTGCATGGCTTTCCTATTCCTTTTATAAATACAATTTACTGGGCTCTCTCTTGTTTCAGTATGAATAACATTATTTCCCCTAGCCTTGACAAATGCAATATTGCCCCATTTATACTCATTTATAATGATTATTTTCCTAGTGTGTCACTTGATCATGCCATGACCCTAACATACCTTTTCTCGTGCCTCCTTGCTTGGCTGATTTAAACTAGTTTCCCATGCTTCCCTTATTTCATTATTATTTTTTGCATTTCTCTACTCTGTGTATTGTCTTTTGATATCAGTAAAGGGATTAAGAATTGGTCTATCTATTGGCATATTCTGTCCACCTCCACTATGTGCTTATTATATTTGCAGAAAAGCACCTTAACAAGTATTTCCACATTCAGATTGTAGGGGCATGGCAATGTTTGACTAAAAGTTCACCAGTAATACCTGAGAGCCTTTTGGCTTTTTTAGGCTGCGTTTTTAAAAGTTTAACTGTTCTAAAATGTTTTTTATCTAGGCAGACTTCATTTTAAGCAGGATGATGATGTGCTTGTTCTGCTAATTGAGAAGTTGGCATCAGGTGCAGAGATATTCATGCCAGCTGCACAAATGTTGTCTGTACTGGTGATACATTCTCATTAAAGAAAAAAAAATGCGTCTGTGCTCATCAGAGCTAGAATGCACTGAGTAGATGCAAGGCAGCCGGTTGATGTTTTTAACCCAGTTCAAGCAATCAAGAAATCCTGCCACCACTGTGTCTGGGTGTAGGCCAAGTAATGGAAATAAGGTATGCCTTTTCTCTCCTGTCCTTTCTTTCCATTGTGTCTGAGAGGAGGGAATGTGATTCTCCCTTCTGCTCAGGCACGGATTAGATGAGGGTGGAGGAGGAAAGGGGGTGAGAAAGAATCTTTAGCCTATGGATTCGTATTGCTTGGTGTGAAGTTCATGCTCATCCACTGTGTGAGACAGCTGTCAATGCATAACCTACCAGTCTGGTTGGACTTGGAGAAAACCTTTCTTTTCAGTTCCAGCATCTGGTCTTAAATACTGGATTATAGATTCTTTGTTTATGTATCAGGAGAGGAAGAGAAGTGAGAGTAAAAACCCTTTTTGAGGACAGTGAATCACGAGGCACGGTACACAGTTTATTTTTGACAAAACTCAAAGGAAGAAACATCTTAAGTCTTGCAGCTCTAGAACAAAAATCAGGCCTTCACAACCACACTCAATTTGGGGTCCTGTCCTGGATTTTGACCGCAAGTCAAGGCAGTCTGGATATCTAAGGAAACTAGTCTCCCCAATATAAGAAGGTCTAAATTACTTATCAGATCTGCACACACTTCTGAAAGTGCTGAAGTGAGTCTTTGGGAAGAATCTCAGAGAAAAAATATCTCAAGGTCTTTGACACAAAGAATTTTCTCAAAATGCTGTTTAGAGAAACTTGCCATTATTAAAAAAAAAATTAAAAAGCAGCAAAAAACCAGTGAAAGTGTTTTTCCAATAACCAAATCTTGAGAAAAGTTATTAGTGTTTTATCATCAAAATAGAACAACTAAGTGGGGTTCTCATTTACATAATGATATGAAAATATAACTGTAAGGTGTGAATAAAAGAATAATCTCCAAGATGTGTGAATCCTGCTTTCTTGAGGAAAGTTTCAGTTGGAGTACTGTATCCAGTTTTGGGCTACTCTTCAAAGAAGTGTTGTTTTCCCTGCACTCTTTTGACATGAATATCCAGAACTGTTGAAATCAACTGCTGTGTAATGGTCTGCGATATTTCAGGTTGTTTAGCTTAGGTAGGACATACTAGAAACAATAATTTCTGTCCAGTTAGAAGAAAATAGAAGGAAGGAAGTGATCAGGTGAATGTAGTACTATAACTGCCCAAGTCCCAAAATACTGAAACTAGGATACTCAGTGGAAGAAATAGGAGACTAGTTAACATTTTTGCATGGTGGGCAGTAAATTTCTGGAACATTCTCCTATAGGAGATTTTGGTGGCAGTCAGAATCAACAAGTTCAAGGAGGGATTGAAAAATATTCCCAGATAGCAGATCCATAAAGGGGTGCTAAAATGACTAGGGAAGGGATTTTCCCTTTAGAATCCCAAGTACAATATTTGTATATATAAGAGAAGTACAACAAGTATGGGCTGCAGAAAACTTTTCTCATTGCTATTGTCTGAGACAGAGTACTGGACTAGATGTACTATTAGCCTGATCCAATAGAAAACTTGATACATTTTTAAGATAAGTCTCCATTTTATCCATAAGAGGGCTTAAAGAAAATTAATCCTTCCTCTCTCTCTCACATGAAAATGTATTTTCATGGTGACAGGATATCTTTTAGCAATTTGGATTATGGAATGTTCAGATACTCTTTCTGGAAATATAAGCAAAGGCAATGCTGCTACTAGTTCAAATTTAATTTCTTTAGACAGTTATATTCTGATTAATTTTAATTTTCTGGATTAGGGCAAATCAGACCAGGGAACCTGCTATTCTTCTTTCAATGTTATTTAAGGCTAGGCAAGCCTTGGAGGGCATTAATCTTCTGTGAGTCCAGAGGGAAGAGAACACATTTTCCAGGCTACTGGTGGAATTCATCTCTCTGCAGAGGAGATTTTTCATTGCCTACTCACTGAACAGCCTAACAAGGAATGGAGTGGGCTGCAAAGCTTTCAGTGGATTCTGGAAGTGTGCCTTGCCCAGAAATCACATTTGAGCATCTTATGATCCTTCTGCACTAAAACAAATAGAAAATCCTACACTAGAGATTTTGATCAAAAGTAAAGTGGTTTTATACAAAGATATATAGGTCTGCAAACTGATCCCTCCCTTATTTTCAGTCTCCATGCTGGACTACCTGTTTTAGCTGACATATAAAAGAAACTTTTCCAGCTACTGCAGCCCTTGGGACAGAAGATCTGTAGTAATTTGTCCAACATTTTAATGTTAATAAAAATGCAGTGCATTCAACTAATGTAACAGAATTGTGAAAGAAAAAGCATGTACTGCTGTTGCTAATGAAAAAGACTTCTGGCTTCCTACATAGAGAGCATGTATTTAATCTCTTTCTGACTGCAGTTTCTGAAATTGCTCTTGCCATTCTTAATTTTATAGTATGCTATGCCTGCACTCTGATTCAAGGTGGAACAAGTTAAGAAACTTCAACCAGTGTGCATACTTCTTTTGAGTGAAAACAACTCATTATTTGAATTGTATAATGCCACTGATTTTTGATGCCAGTATTACATGAAGATGTATGTCACCATTGTTGTGGCTGCCATATGTCACAGCTATTACAGCAGGAAACTCTTGCTGCTAATGAAGCTAGAAGGTGGGGGAGGAATTAATTGTAATGTAAAACCTTATGGCCTGGTGAAAAGGGTCCAGGAACAGATATTGTAATAGATATACCTTTAAATTTAACCCATGATTTAAATTGCATGTTATAGGAAATACTGTAGCAGGAACCACCCGGACAGGGAGGATGAGACTCACAAGAAGCAGTGCAAGAGGGGCAGTGATCTGACCTGAGCTAGTTTCGGTGCCCAATAATGTCACATAATACACAGAAGTCTCCTGTCTGGAGTGGCTGCCATAACAGATGGAAACCAAAGTCATGGACTAAACAAACTCAATGGACATTTGTATGAGTGTTGTATTTTATGTTCATTTTAGGGACATTTCACAGAGGTGGTCCATACACTATGGGAATCATACCTGTGTATGTATGTAAAAGGATGGGATGGGAGGTGGTGGTTCTTACGGATCTGTTTTATAGTGTGGGAAGTGAATGTGATGTAAATGATGTGGAAAAAGGGGTGAATATTGCACTGGTTTTGGCTAGGGTAGAATTTAATTTCTTCACAGTAGCTTGTATGCTGCTGTGCTTTGGATCTGTGGTGGAAACCATTGATAAAACAGAGATGTTTCTGTTATTTCTGAGCAGTGCTGACATAATCAAGGCCTTCTCTGCCTCTCAAACTGCCCCACCAGTGAGTAGGCTGGGAGTGCATAAGCTATTAGGGGACACAGCCAGGACAGCTGCCCCCAGCTGACCAAAGGAATACTCCAGACCCTATGACATCACATGCATAGTGTGAACTTGGGGGTTGGAGAGAGGTTGGCTGTGGTGGACCTTGCTAAGGGACTGGCTAGGTGTTGGTCTGTTGGTGCTGGGCAGCTGGGTTCTCTTGTGTCACCTTTTATTTCTGTTCTTTATTAGTTTTGTTTTGTCTGCTTTTATTTTTTTTGCATTTGTTTGAGGGTTGTTTTTTAGTCACAAACCTGTCTTTATCTCAACCCATGACTTCTCTTACTTGTACCCTTCTGATTCTCCCTCTCTCACTAGGGGAGAGTGTGAGAGAGAGGCTGTGTGGTGCTTAGTTAGTTACCTATTGAGGTTAAACTATGTCAACTGAATATAGAGAATCCAGGTCACTTAGAGACTTGACTGACCTGAACACTAGAGATTATGAAAGGTTTATTATGGCAGATTATATTGCTTTTCCACAGAGGTGTTTGTCATTTACTTTACAACTCCTGACATTGCTAAATCTACCTAGAATACATTCTAATGCATTCTGCAGAGCTCCCAGTGAGGGTGATCAAAGTAACCTTACTGTGAGGAAGAATTAACCTCATACAAGTTTCACTGCCACAGAAACAGCAGGCCCCATCAAACACATAGGACTATGCACTTTATTCCCTGTGAAACTGTTTTAAATAAAACCTGCAAACTCCTCCTGAGACTAAGTCTATGCCTGATGACCAAGGAAAAACTGTTTCCAGATAAATAAGTAAGTATATGAATTTAAAGGATACGGGTCTCCAATTGTCTTTGTTTTCCTCCTTAAAGACAAAAGTATCTTTAAATGTTGATATATTTGCAAATAAGGAAATAGGCAGTGCCATTCCCACTTAGTAATCCAATGAACACAAAATTATTAATTTCTTTGGAATAGCTCTTCTTGCATATTGCTATGTGCAGATACAGCTTGGAAACAGGTAGTAAAAGTGCACAGAAGAATTTTTGTACTCTCTTGAGGATATCCATCGCAGCTTATCAGAAGGCAGTTGGAGAGAATATCCCTTTATTGGAAATATATTTCTTTATAAAAAATGTTCATGGTATGAGACCGAAGTCTAAATATTTCAAAGAATTGATATGAAACATTTATAGAAAAGTAAAACTTTTACAAGGAAAGAACAAAATCTTGTCATATCAAGCAGATAAGATCAGAATTTACTTTTTGAGAACCCACACCCCGCAAACAGCAATATTATGCAGGATTCTACATTTGAGTGTATCATCCACAGCTTTTTTCTTCTTGTCTAATTCAGTGGTATTGTTATGTGTTCTAAGTAGTCTCTAGATGCCACTCTGAATATGGTGAGCTTCTGCAGGTCCTATATCATATCTGTCAGCTCTTTGCAGGTTTTTGGACTCTGCTATTTCATATGGCACTGTATGCTTTTGTTTAGGTAACTGAAGCTCTCTTGGAAAGCTACTAAAAATATTTCAAGTCTAGTGCTCTGCCATAAGCCTCATTTCAGTTTCTACTGCAATTTCAGAAGCCCTAGAGTACCAAAGACATCTGCACAGGTCTGACAGATATGACACAGGAGCTATTGGAGATTCATGCCCCTCTGAAGTACCCATTAGCAGCTAGACAGGGTGTTTGAAATGGTATAGACATCTGTGTTTAGGCAGTAGAATAAACTCTCTAAATCTAGATGTCTCAATCTCAGATTGGATTTCACCCAAATAGCCTATGTTTTGAAATTTAATTAAGTAAACTGATTTGCAAAAGTTACTGAGAAACCAGCATCACTTACTGAAATCAGAGCTGTATTCAGGGGAGGGGGAGAAAGACATGATTAGTGACTAGACATATGAAAAAAAAGGATGCCTATCCAGTTTTCTCTTCACCACTAATAAATAAATGAATGAATAAATAAATAAATAAAAATGAATGTATCTTTCAATGCAATAAACATCTTGTTTAGAAATTGTAACTATGGGGGTAGAATTCTCAGATTGCATGAATATTCACATTTGTAGATTATTCTGCTTTACCCGTGTTTGCATCTCTTAACCTACTTGCATATCTTCAGGCAATCAAATGTAGCAGGCAGCATCACACACACAGGCAGATTTCAGTCACAAGCATTTTCACAAACTGATTGGCACACACAGGGATTTCTTACAGAATTGCTTCCACGTTCATCCAAACACGAACAATCATGTGCAATTTTATCTGACCTATGCTAGGGAATGAATTGTAAACATGAATACTGATCCATGCAGTAAAAGATTCTATCTAAAAATAATAATTCTAACAACAGAAATCAAATGCCATTTAAATATTGCCAGTCTGCTCACAAATACTGCATGCAGAAAACAGGCTACATTGAATTTATGGATTTGTTTCAAAATAGATGCTATTCTGTGCTAAGGAAACACGGAGCTACGGAGTACTACGCAGTGAGTGTGGTTCAAACAAATTTTGGTGTACACGAACAGTCCAGTGGCAGAAGGGAGACATTCAAAGTCTCCACAGCTTCCAAAAGCTACATCAGTTGATGCACAGTAACAGTGTATGCTGCATGTCACACAAAACCAGTACGCCTCCTGTACTGCACAGACCACCTAACACACCTTGTGAGATCCGTACAGCTTTATTTAGCTCTGGGTGCTGAGTGGGTCACTTGGCACTGCCTTTCTTCCCTTGCTGGGGCTGTGCAGTGGCACAAAGCTCTGGTCAGCCATGCAGCAGCATCCTCCTCTTTCATGCTCAGTTTTCATCTCTGCGTGGTGGTTTGGTGGCTTTATCACCCAGGTTTGTACTGGGAATAGCTGGCAGCACTGAGGGGTAGCAATGGAGAAGGCTATTTCTGCAGCCAGATAGAGAAGCCTATGGAGCTCCAGCTCACACATATTTCCACAAGAGAAGCAGTTGTTAGGGGCAAGAGACATCATGGGTGATATGCTTTTTTGGGAGACACAGTGAAAGGTGCTTGGGGAGACATGGATAGAATCTGTTCAAGGAGGCTTAAGGGGAGAGACTCTTAGGAAAACACATAGAAGATAGGTTCTTGGGAAAACAGGTGAGAGGCTTTGGAGGAAATATGTAGGGAGAATTTTGGGGCAGACATAGGGGGGAGATGCTCCTTGGGGCCCCCTTGGGATGAGACTTTCAGCAAGACACACAGTAAGTGTTCTAAAAGATGCTCTGGCATGGCTTCAGGGATAGGTGACAGAAATTGCATGAATATATGAGAGACTACAGGAATACCCAAGAGAGAACCCTGAGGGAGATTGAAAGAGATGGGAGGAGAGACCACCAAACCACCACCCCCCGTGGTTTCCGGGGGTCCTCATGGCTGTTCATTTTAGGATTGTGCACTGCACAACTAGGACCGTTGAGCTGACCTACCCAACTTTCCTCACAGACCTTGCTATCTCCCAGTCTACAATATAGGGAGGTTATGTAATACTTAAAATGATTTGAATATCTGTAAATAAACCATTTTGATATCCAAATCCATTTAATTTCCATGTTAGCAATTTTGTTATAGTAATAACAGTTCTGCAGTTGTAATAACACTACAAGACTTTAAACTCACATTAGCTGGCATCAATGCTCACCAACAACTATGGAACCTGCATAGTTATTTCTTTTTTTATTTAGAAAACATGACCTGGCAATTATAATTACAGATCAGTTCTCTGAAACAAACTATTTAGAGGCTATTAAACAACAATTTGTATTTTCTTACTAAGATTTTATTATTACATGCTACATATTCTAGGACCTGTCACACTTAACCTTGTTTAATTACACCTCATGGTTACAAGGTTAAAAAGGTAGGTTAAAGGGTATTTTCGGTTGTATGTGATCTTTTAAGTAAAAATCTACCAGAGACAGTCTCAGGTTTTCAGGTGACCTTTATAATATTTTTGTATCCCTGTACTTCTCATCATTATTGCTTCTTGTCTTTAACCTTCAGACTGTAAAGTGCTTTGATTGCATCATCCTAAATCTACTTCTCTCCACCTCTCTCTTCTGTTGCTTACTAAATATTTTTTTTAACTAACTCTTATTCTTTTTTCAATATCCCAAACAAATAAGAAAGCCTTTTTCTTCTTTTGTATTTCTACACTTTTGTTTTTTAGGGGTACTTTGGAAGACGATTTCTTTGCCACAGAAGGACAAGATAAATCTGTTATCTTTTCAACATCATTTGCAAATCTGTTTCAAACATACCAAATCATAACCTTACCTCGTTGTTAGGTTATGCTAGTGGAATGTGACTTCTACCTTTTAATTTTCTTGTCACGATTTGTCAAGTGTAAGCTAATTATTTTACACAGCACTGTTTGATTCCTCTGTTTTCTAAGTTTGTTGACAGGAATAAGACAATGAAAAAAATATGGATTTTAAGGGGGTTGCTCTACACACATAGTAAGCTCTGCAAAGCATCCAGTTCAGAACCAGTGTGCCATTTCTACAAATGTATTGTGAGATTTCATCTAATGTTGCGGTGGCGCTTGCAAC
>WEIT01013784.1:220531-232660 GCA_013389985.1 Dryoscopus gambensis | reverse complement strand
TCCCCGCGGAGCTGCGCTCCGCTCCGGTTTCCTGTGAGAGCGAGCCTCCCTTTCCTCCCGCAGTTGCTGGCAGTGCCGAAACATGTCCGGGTTCCTGGAGAGCCTGCGCTGCTCCGAGTGCGTTGACTGGGGCGAGAAGCGCAACACCATCGCCTCTGTGGCCGCGGGGGTGCTGGTACGGCCCCACCCTGCTCGGGACTTCGGCTTCTTTCGGCTTTTCTGTCGTTAAGATAAAAATTATGAGCAGTTCGGGAGTCTCTTGTGCCGCATTACAAGTGGAAGGATGAGAGGAAGTGGGCTCGAGTTGTGCCAGTGGAGGTTTAGGTTGGATAGAAGGGGAAATTTCTCCACTGAAGGGGTGGCCGGGCAGTGGTGGAGCCGCTGTCCCTGGGAGCGTTTAAAAAACACGTGGATGTGGCACCTGGGGACACGGCTTGGTGGGGACCGTGGTGGTTTGGAACTGATGATTTTAGAGGGCTGTTCCAGCCATAGCAATTCCAGGGAGAGGAAGAACAGGGATACACTGTCCCTGTGTGAGCAGCAGAGTTACTGCAAAATCTGGCCTGGTTTCGTCCATCAATTTTCTGTTCAAATTTCACAGTTCTACCCAGGACGTAGCTGTTGGAGTGGGGAAATCCCTGGCTTTGCAGTCAGCTTGATCCCAAACTGACAGAAACGAATGGTGTTACCAGTTTAGTCTGGGTCGGGGACTGTTAGGATGATTTTAAACCTTGATGTCATTTTTAAGGCATCGTGTTCTTCCCCCCAGTTTTTCACGGGCTGGTGGATCATCATCGATGCAGCTGTGAAATACCCTCAAGTGGAAGACTTCAACCACTCCTACCACGCCTGCGGGGTCATAGCCACCATCGCATTCCTGATGTAAGGACCCACCCCAGCTCCACGCTCCCAGCAGTGCTTTAAAAGGAGACCTTTAATCCCGTTTTTGCCCCGTTTTTCCCAGGATCAACGCGGTGTCCAACGGGCAGGTGCGAGGGGACAGCTACAGCGAGGGCTGCCTGGGCCAGACAGGTACCCTGGGGTGGGGCTGGGGTCTCAGCCGTGGGGCACCGAGCCCCAAGGGCCGTGCCGGGGGGGATTTGTGGGGCCGGGGTGTCCCCCAGGCACACAACGTCCCCCATCCCATTCCAGGGGCTCGGATCTGGCTCTTCATCGGTTTCATGATG
Source organism: Dryoscopus gambensis (assembly GCA_013389985.1). Taxonomy (NCBI): domain Eukaryota; kingdom Metazoa; phylum Chordata; class Aves; order Passeriformes; family Malaconotidae; genus Dryoscopus; species Dryoscopus gambensis. Next base: position 231,473 of record WEIT01013784.1, on the reverse strand, counting down.
GCTTTTGGCTCCCTCATTGCTTCCATGTGGATCCTTTTCGGGGGCTACGTGGTTAAAGGTAAGACCTGACCCTGTTTTTGAAAGTTTAAGGTGTTTGAAATGATTCCTGGATTTTAGAACTGGTATTTAGAGGGTTTCTAGGCAGGTGCAGTTTGAATATTTTGGGTCCCTGCACACCACTATCCCATATTATTAATATTGGGATGGATTTGATCAATTCCCAAGTACAAACTTCTTCTTCAAACCCAGCTCTTGCCCAGCTGGGAACTCCATGGATATAATTAAGCTGCTGCAGTTTTAAGGGAACAATTCCCTAGGTGAACACTTATTCCCAGAATACAAATTACTGAGTTCCTGCAGATTGCTCCCAAAGCCTCTCTGCTAAATCAGCACAGGGGAAAATGACATGGCAGAAATGGGATATGCTTGAAAATGACTTCAAAAAAAATTTATGGGGATTTTCTTTCTCTTAGAAAAACCAGTGGTGTACCCAGGAATAGCTGTGTTTTTCCAGAATGCATTCATCTTTTTTGGGTAAGACTGTCCTCTTTTATTTGTTTCCTATTTAATTGGCTTTTAATGGTAGAAAACTGAAATTTGCTGTGATCTGGTTGGTCCTGAAGTCCTGTTTTGGAACCAGACCTGTGCGAATAAACTGAGATCTGTCTGCACAGGTTTCACCAAGGAACTGGATTAACAAATAGCCCAATTTGCTCCTTGAAATCCTGTGTTTAAAACATGAGGAATTTGATTTGTGGTGTCCCTCGGTTGTGTTCACACAGGGGCCTGGTCTTCAAGTTTGGTCGCACAGAGGATTTGTGGCAGTGAACCCCCCTGGAGTGCCCCAAAGTTTTGTAAAACCATTTTGTAAACCTTCCATTGTGTCTAAAGAGAAATCAAGGAAAGCTGAAAGCACTAAATCCAGCTCTACTCTGTTTATTTTTTTTTACTCTTGTACGTCCACTTCAGTGTTGTGGTGTTTTTGAGAAATGTAAAATTGCTACAAACAACAGTGGAGTCACTTTTCTAAAATGATGGTTTGTTACAAATAAAAGGAGTGTGGAATATGGATGTGTTTAACCAGCTGTTTCTATGATGTTATTTACAACCCAAGACTTACTAAAAATGCTTTAAAACAACCTTTTAACAGATATTTATTAAATATTTCCCATATCTGGACAATATAACCATTTCTTCAATTTCAAAGCTTGCTGGTGTGTGGCTTTTCTTGTGTAATACAGAACTGTGGTGGTTTGGGATTTTTTTTCCCCCCCATCCCTGAATATTTCATTTATCCTGTGGTGATAAAGAGGATGTCTTTGGGAAGTAACAACTCACAGTTGTGTGCAGAAGGTGTGGGCAGCTGCTGAACTCCTGCTGGCTCTTTGGGGAGCTGGGAACAAGGAAAACTGGCCCTTCCTCTGCAAGTCTGCATTCCTTGGAAGCTGCCTCCCTTTGTAGCTGCAGGGATCTGCTCTGCTCATCCCAGTGAATGAATGAGGTCAGCGAGCCTCATCAAAGCACTCGGCCTTGTCACGAGCTCCCTCATTCATTGCTCACAAGGGTGCTGAAGAAAGAAAAACAGCCACGTTCTCACTCCTTTATTAGGTAAGCGCTTCTGGAAGATTTTCTATGTCAGCTATTTCTGGAAGTGAGAAGCACCGAGGATCACAATCCACTTAAAAATGAGGGTTCCCCTGCAGAGAATCCTCAGTCCCCCAAGTCCCTGCACTCCCAAAACTGGGAGCAGGCAGCACTGGGGCCCATTCCCCCAGCCCGTCCCCTCCCAGAGCCTGCCCTGAGCTCTGTTTGTGTCCCACGTTGGGCAGCAAAGCCCAGGGGCTGCAGGAGCACCATCCACAGCTGAACTTTGCCATCAGAACCTCCCAGCATCCAACCCCAGCCACGTAATGCCAGATTTTCCCAGGAGTTCAGTCTGGCAGGATGCAGAGTTCTGGCCCTGCTCCAGCTCACTCATCAAATCCTGGCTTGTCAAGGCCTTCGGCAGAATCAACTCAGCTTAAAAACCTGAGTGCTTTGCTAGATAAGAAGTGCTCCTGGAAAAATGACACTTTAAAATCCATCATTTTGACTTGTAAACTCGGGAGCTAAAAATAGTTTAATGTTTCCAAGCATTTGGATTGATAAGCCATGAATGCAGTCAACTTTTTTCTACATATCTTACAAAAAATATTTAAGGTAGGGCCAACAAAGCAGAAAAGCTGAATGCATTTTAAGTTTGCCTCTGCAAATTCACACTCTGTATCTTTCAAGAATAACTAGAACAGTTTAATTTTTTGAGTGTCCACTGGGGTGGCTTTTGTGGGCCTGAGAATTGGTATTTCAGTGCTCTTAGAACACATCATAGCTGTTCAGTTTTCCTGGTGACAGAGAGGGAAATCTTGTCTTGGTCTTATCTGTCAGCTGAGATCCTCCATTCAAAATCCAACAGACAAGTGGGGAAACTGTGAAGACAAACATTCTTGTATCAGAACATATCAAATCATCATAGGAAAAAACCCTAAACCAATGGAAAATCTGATTAGAAGCTTATTTTCACCCATTATTCCTGTAATTCAGATACAGCCTCACACCAGCACCTGAAGGCCTGTGTTTGTGCATCAAAATGTGCTGGGAAAAGGAATAACCCTTGTTTCCCCCCCATATTTTTAATTAAAATACCTGGAGTTCTTCATCAGGGTGCTAAATGAACTCCCCCACAGGGAATCTGACATGATTTTGAAACTCACCTCCCAATAAGATTGGTCATCAAAGTACTTGGAGACATGCACAGTCTTAAACAGTTTGGTGTTTAAGATTAGACCTGTTGGTAAAAAGAGATATCCAAAATAAACACAAACAGCAGGGAAAGGGGAGGACTCTGTGGAACATTCATCCAAATGGAACAGATCAAAACATAAATTCAGACCTAAATCCTTCAGCAGAGCCCCCTGACTCAAGCTGGCCTTAAATACATAAAGAGGCTTGCCAGGATCAAGGCTTGGGCTATTAAAAATGGATTACTTTAGGTCAAACCCCATTAAATAGCTGGTAGATTATAAAAATACATCAAAATGATGGATTTCTTGCATGAGAAGAGCCTGTGTATTTAAAACAATCTGGTTTATCAGCACTATTAGTTTGGGATCTCTGATGGGAATCTCTGGATTTTTAAACAACTTGTTAAACACTGAATGTTTGGTTATTTCAGATGGATGTTTTCTAAAAAGCTATTCATTTTTCATTACACTTAAAGGAATGCAAAGGTTTAAATAAATTAAAACACACCAAAAAATCACGTTAGGGTGTATTTCCCAGCAGTTTCCATTGGCCATTTCTCTGTTACTCCAGACAGAATTGGGGGCTGTGGAAAAGCAGCAGCTGCCACAAACCAGGGCATGCCATGGGAGCCACGTGAGTGCTGCTGCTCCCAAAGCAGCAAGAAGTCCCAAAAATCCCAAAATCTCCTGATCAAAGGGCTGCAGCTGGGCTGAGGCAGCTCCTGATGTTATTGAAACTTTGCACATTTGCACCAAAATGGCCTAAAAAGTGACAAGTCCCAGATTGGGGCATCTTCTGTCACTAAGACAATACCCAAATGTGGAAGCATTTTCATCTTCACACCTCTCCTGTCTGCAGTTTGAAGGCAGCTGTTAAACCTTGGTTAAAATAAAACTTCAGCACTGAAAGAATGGTGCTGCTGGGTTTTTTTCCCGTGGAAAACAGCTCTTCTCCTTCAAAAGCCTGGCTGGGAAGAGTTCCTGGCATTCATGTTCCCAGGGCGGCTTCTACAAATAATTTAGAACAAAACTTGCTCCAAGGAAATAAAGAAATTGCTGGAATGTTTCAGTACTGACCTGTAATGAAACCTGTTATCAAGGCAGCGCTGATGGTCTGGCAGAAGGCACCAATGTCAACAAAGATCGAATAACCCAGGCTGAAAAGCAAAAGAAGTGTTCCACCTTTCGCAGTTGCTGAATTCAGCACTGAGACCATCAATGAATCTGTATCTACAAACATTTCACATCAAAATCTCTCACAGAAACTGTAACTCTCAAATCCTTGCAGCTGCAGGGAGATGTTTTAGGAGCACGCCAGAAGCCTAATGCAGACTTCAGAGGATATATTTTGTCCATCTTTTGGTATTAAAACTTCATTAAATCTGTTCCATTAAGAACATGATGAGAAGTGTCAGGCCCTCGTGCTGCACTCTGATTTCTGCCTCCCTCCTAAGCTCCCCAAACCTTAAAATGAGCCTTGGAAGGAGGCACGTGCCCAGCCTTCATCTCCTGTGTCTGCTGTATTTAATAGCAAACAAAAAGGGAGACAGAAAACAGGACCCAAAGCTGACGTGAAAGCTTTAACCCAAAGTCTGCTCAACTCTCAGATTCCTCTTTGCTGACTTTTTTCTGGACTTCAGGGATTACCTCGGGTTGCCTGCTATAAAACAATGTATCTGTGATGTCCTTCAGGCCCTCTGGATGTCTGAGAACTCTTCTCAGGGCACGCTGCAGTAATGATTATTTATCTTTATTATTTAACACAAGAATTTATGTACCTGGGTAAGTCCCATGGTGTATGAATCCCTTCTTCTACAACACGGAGAACAACAGCGGCCACAGCTCCAAGCACAGCAGGCAAACCAAAAGTGAAATGAACTCCAGAAGTATCATGAAGCTTGAAAGCAGGATTGAAGCACCTCTGGGAAGAGGAAAAGGTTTAATTGATACCCAGAAACACAAGTTGGTAACTGCAGATCAGCCGTTGCGGACACGGAGGATGAATTTGCTCTCACAAGTGGCAATCCTGCACTCTGCTCAGAACACCTCAGGTTTCCTAGTTTGGAAAAGAGGTTTCCCTTGGGGTGTCCTACACTGGAAAAGTCTATACAGCTTATACAAGGACAGTTTCAGGGTTTGAGCATTACCTGTAAACAGTGAGATCCCAAGATGGCAATGACACTGCCAAGCAGCCCCAAAATCATGGCAATCCAAGGGTGCTGGATGCTCTCTGCTGTGAAACTGATGGTGACCCCTCCAGCCAGGACTGCGCTGCGGATGTGAGCCTGTACAAGAAAACAAGAACGGGGAGTTAAGGGATTTTTTGCAAGGGTTTGTAGTGATAAAACAAGGGGCAGTGGCTTTAAACTGAAAGAGGGAAGGCGTAGATTAAATTTTAGGAAGGAATTGTTCCCTGTAAGGGTGGGGAGGCCCTGGCACAGGGTGCCCAGAGCAGCTGTGGCTGCCCCTGGATCCCTGGCAGTGCCCAAGGCCAGGCTGGGCGGGGCTGGGAGCAGCCTGGCACAGTGGGAGGTGTCCCTGCCCGTGGCAGGGGTGGGATGAGGTGATCTGTGATGCCCCTTCCCACCCAAACCACTCCGTGAGTCTGCGACTGCCAGGCTGAAAGCCTGGGCTTGGTTTCAGTTAACAGCTCTGGTATTTTAGCCTATACTGAGGGTAACAGAAAATCTCTTCTAACAGAGAAACCCCATGCAGGGGTTTCCCTCATCCTTACCATCCTGAATTTGCCATCCTTGGAGGTCAGAGCAGACAGCATGAAGGCAGCCACAGCACTCACTGCGAGGGCGAAGTAGGTGTTGAGCACTGGCATCTGCTTGGAGTCAGCCAGGATAGAATTGAAGCTTGGCCAGAACACCCAGACAAACACAGTGCCTTGGGGACAAGGACAAGAGACCCTCAGGAGCTGCTCGGGGAACCCAGCACTGCCTGTCTCTGCAGGGCTCCAGCCCACAGTTTGCATTCCCTGTAACTCCCAAACCTTTCCCAAAGCAGAGCCTCCCCTGAGATCACTCCCAGTGAGGAACTGTCAGTGTCACTTCCATGAGCCATGAGCTTCTCTAACAGGAATGGAAACAGGTTCTGCTTCTGTGCCCCTAATTGCCAGCATTTGGGAGCCCCATCCTGCCTGGCAGGATGCACTTCTCCATGCCTGCCCGGGGGTGCACGTGCACAGAGCGAATTCCAGCCAGCAGAGGGAGGTCGGTGGCCTCAAGGCACCTCAGGGTGACCCGGCACAGACACCAACACCAACACAAACCAGCAGCTCCTTTGGCCCTGCCCACTTGCTGTATTTTGGTTTTTGTTTCCAGCCCACTGCCATCACTGATGTTGTGTTCCCCACCCCACAGAGGTACCAGAGCCTTGAGCAATCCACCTGACAGTGACATCTGACATGTTCTTGTCCAAGACCACTAACAAGTGACACAGGCACTGTCACTATGAGGCACAAATCCAGTTTCCAGCAGCCCTGGCAGGTGCTGATTTTGTACCAGCCTGTCTGGGCTCCTTGACATGCAATTCCCATTGCTAATATCCACGATTTCAGTGCACCGAGGCAGAGGTAACCCTGCCTTAGACAGGAGAGGCCACTTCAGCCACTCTAAACTTACGGTGGCACTGAGGACTAGTGAGATGACTCATCCTATTCCCACTGATGAGGCAGTCAGTCAGTCAGTCACAAATATAGATATTGATAAAATCTACTGAAGCATTCTTATGAGTATCTGCTCAGCTCTGGGCATAAACAGCAAACAAGAACTCCAGGGACACAAAAGAGCAGCATTTAAATTTTGTATTCTTTAAACTGGGCAAAGACTGACTGAGAATGAGACTCTGTGGACCCCTGCAGGAAGCTCTGGGTTCAGCTGGTGGCAGTTGCGCTGCAGAAGTTGTGATAATAAAGGCACCAAATTGCTTCCATAAGAACAGGAATGGAAGTCCCAGACACTCAGCCTGTCCTCCCCCAGCTCCTCTCTCGTGGGCCTGCCTGTATCACACTCCCCACCCTTCACCAGGCTTTATCTTTTTATTCATGTTACCAGCAGGGACTGCCTCTTTCTATCTCTGTGCACCACCTGCCCAAACAGCCGGAGCTGGGAGCTCTGCTGAAATACAAGTTATGAGCTCAGCTTTGGCACGCAGACCCTCACCAGCAGGCCTGGACAGGCCCAGGGGGACAGCCCGGCCAGGAAAGGGAGTGGTGAGCCCAGACAGAGAACTGTTAACCTGGAGCAGCCTTTCTGCTGAGGTGACAAAAGCAAACTGAGCCCCCGCTGTGGCAGGAGTGGCCATTGTCACAAACCAGGAAGCAGAGCAGCAGTTTCTGTGCTTGGCTGCATGCAGAGCTGCATTTTGCATTCAAAACCCCCAACCCTCCCCATGTTCTCCCTGCAATCCCTTCCAGCTGAGCATTAAGGCCCAGGACTCACCCAGCATTGAGAACAGGTCTGACTTTGGGGTGCTCCTGTTCTTGTCCAGCCCTGGGGGTGGCTCAGGGAAGCAGGAGGTGACTGCCAGACCAAAGTAGGCTCCAAAGAGGTGCACGTGCATCAGGGCGAGGCGGTCTGGGACCTGTACCGACAGAATATTCACCATTTGTGGCCAACTCAGGCCACACAAAGCCTCTGCTGCGGTTCCTGACAGAGTTGTTCCAAAGCTCCAGGGACATTTTCCCCCATGTATCTGCAAACCCCACCAGGGTACCTGCAGGAATGTCGTGTTGATGCATCTGCTCACAGTGAAAATGATTAATTCCACCAGGCTCATCACAATCAGCTGCACGGGATTGGCCTTCCCCAGGACAGCCCCAGTGGAGATGGCCACAGCAGTCATGCTCACCACAGCCTTTGCCAGACTGCAATAAGGAAAGAAAAGAAAAATAATTCACCATCAGGGTGACACCAGGGCAATAGAGAAGGAAGGACACAGAACAATGTACTTAAAAACCAGAAGCCCTCTAAAATGCCTGCAAACGTGACTCTGCTCATTCCCAGACAGGGCCCTGTAAGGAGCAGTAACCCCCAGGAGCAGCAATCAGCAGTTGTGGGTTAGCCCAGCTCTAACATGAGCTCGTTACCTTCGCATGCCATCTTCACTGTGCTGTACCCTGAGGAAAACTAATAACTCCTCTACCAGCACAGAGCACTGGACACCAAGAACAACGAGCAGGAAGTTGAGTCCAGTGCTGCTAAAGCCACATCTTCTCAGAACCACCAGGAAGAAGCCAAATCCAAAAACCACCATGTGGTTGACATCTTGAAATTCTGCAGGACAGACAAGACCAAGACAGCAGTAAAATTATTAATGCAGATTGGATTTCTGGTTAAAAAAAAATCAATTAAAAGATCAAAATTAACTAAGAAACCTTCAGATAAAAATTTAACTGCTACTATTGTTTAGTACTTGGAAAGAATTCCAGAGCTTTCTTTCCAATCCATAAGTCATCAAAGAAACAATACCCTTAACCCTGAATTTATTCTTACAGAGTGATCTGAATGGATGCCATAAGATGGGGGCTGAGAGGTTGAAAAACCCAACAGAAAACTGACCAAAAATGCAACTTAGTCTTGGACCCCCATCCGACCTCTGATCTAAATAAACTCCCACCACACCTGGTGTTGAAAGAGCAATAAAACCATTCTACTTCTCACCAACAAACCCCACTGAGTCCCACCCGTACTGCAGGGCACCACAGGAGCAGGGACTGTCCCTCCTTTCCCAGCAAGGTGCCAGGCTTACCTGTAGAGTAAGAATCTGGATTCTCTGTAGAGTAGAATCTGGATACTGAGCCACCACCAGCACCTCTACCAGTAAGAACTCCAGCAAAATCACAAACATCATCAACACCTGGGATGCAAAAGAAAAATCTGATGAGGAGCAGAGCTTGCAGCAAAAGGATGAGCCAGGGCACCTGCAGCGGAAGCTGCGGTAGCGGGAAGGCATCATGCCCTCGGTCCATGAAGCACCAACACGTGAACTGCTCCTTTTCCCTACAAAAGTGTCCCAGCGCCCTCACCCCAATAGCAAAGGAGGTGTGGGGGCCCAGCAGTGAGGACTCGGTGAGAGATAAGGAGGCCAGGAGGCGTGAGCAGGGAACGGCTCCTTATCTGGGGTGTGTCAGGGGCACAAACCACCCCAGCTCGCACGGGCTGAGCTCCGAGAGCGCCCAGGGACACCGACACCTCCGACTGCCAGCGCTGCCCTGCTCCAGGACACCTCCCACGGGGCACTCCAGCTGCTGGGGCCTGGCAGCTCGGCTAAAGGGCAGGAAAGCAGAACGTGGACGCCTCAAAGCAGCCTGTGGAAGTTTATGCAGAACCAACAGCTGCTGACATCACAGCTCTGCAGCCACATCCCACAGCAAACCTTGGATGAGATGAATCCAACCCAACACCGGGGAATCGGGGACCTCTGGAGATGCAGCATCTCCTCTGCCACGGAGGGATCAGTCTGTTGTTGAAGGTATGGCCACGGAAACAGCTCCAGGGACACTTGATGAATCCATAGCACGAATCATGGAATGGGTTGGGTTGGAAGGGACCTTAAAGCCCATCCCATCCCACCCCCCTCCACAGGCAGGGACACCTCCCACTGTCCTTGGACACCAAGCCCCATCCTTGGACACTTCCAGGGATCCAGGGGCAGCCACAGCTTCTCTGGGCACCCTGTGCCAGGCCCTCACCCCACTCTGAATAAAGAATTTCTTCTTAATACCCCCACTCCAACCCTGCCCACTGGCAGTTCAAAGCCATTCCCCCTCATCCTGCCATATAAAATCCCTCTCCCTCCCTTTTACAAACCCGCTTTAGGCACCGGGAGGAACATTTGTCCCTTCTCAGTATTCACGGCGCTTCTGCAAACTGAGCCCTCTTTGTTCAGGCAGCTGAGATTAAAGCTCTGTAATTACACCTCAGCCTCTCTGCTTTGAGGCTGTTACAAACCAAGCGCCGAGCTGGCACAGCGCAGCCTGAGGAGTGCCCAGAAACGGGGAGAGATGTGCTCAGAAACAGGGACAAAGCCACCTGCTGGTGACAGGAACATTTGTCAGGCAAGAATGTATGCAGAAAGCTCCCGGTTCACTTAAATTTTAGGACATCCCTCCTGCCAGCCCAGGCTATAGGGCATAATAAGTTTTCAAGCCACCTGTGAAAGGTTTGGATTTGTGGTGATAGCTTGAACCTTCCTCACACCCAATATCCAACTGCTTTAACATCAAACTGCTTTAATACAAAGCCCCTTCCCAGCCTTTATTTAGGCCTAATGAAGTTAAATATCCCTATAGCCATTTCAGAAACTGCTAAGCAACATCCACAAAAAACCCTTCCCAGGCGTGCAAAGCACTGCCCTGGCTTCAGAAAAATCCTGATGCAGAAAGGTCCACATTCAGGTCCTTTTTCTGGGAATTCTGTGACCCTGTGGGTAATTCAGACAGAACCAGAACACCTCGTGACCTTTCTCTAGACAGAATAATAGCTCAAGCAGCAATGTAGGAATTAATTTAGCTAACACAATGAGCCCTTTTGCTACCTGTTACTAAATCCCATCAGTGTTAACATCCATGGAAAACATCCCAAAGGCAAAGAATTCACCCATTTCCCCTCACGTTGTAAAGCTGATACTCAGACTCACAGCTTAAGCTTCCAAACAGAGACCAAAAGTTGGTGATCTCTGACAGGATGAAGCACAAAGTAACTTCTATGTTAGGAAAAAGTTCTTCCCCCAGAGGATGGGGAGGCCCTGGCACAGGGTGCCCAGAGCAGCTGTGGCTGCCCCTGGATCCCTGGCAGTGCCCAAGGCCAGGCTGGACGGGGCTTGGAGCAGCCTGGGACAGTGGGAGGTGTCCCTGCCCATGGCAGGGGGTGGAACAAGATGCTCTTCAAGGTCCCTTCCAACCGAAACAAATCCCTGACGCTCCGATATAAATTGTAGCTCCGCTACCAGGAAAACACCTCCGTGACTCAGCCAAGGGCGCAGCACCCTCCTGGGCCAGTTGTGGGACCCGCACTCCTCACACTGAGCCCATCACTGCCCGGCCCTTGCTCTGGGAGACCCATGCTCCCCTGGCAGGCCCGTGGCACCCAGCCCAGCGCCGGGCGAGGCCGGAGCAGCCCAGCCCGCGGGCACCGCCACCCTCCACCCAGCCC
>WEIT01013784.1:204109-220413 GCA_013389985.1 Dryoscopus gambensis | reverse complement strand
CGCTGAACGCCCGCCCCCTCCCCACAGGCCGCCTTAGGGACTGCCCTCCCATTGGCCGAGCGTAGGCTCCTCCTGGCCCCTGATTGGCCTATCCCCAGCACCGGCCGTCTTTGGCTGCGCGTCCTGCTCTGCGATTGGTCCGATCGCTTGTCACTCACCAACGCGCCTTATTTATTGGCTGGCACCGCCCCGTCAGTCAGCCGGGGGGCTATTTTGCCCTCCGGTGAGGCGGCAGCGCAGGCCGCGCTGTGGGGGCGGTGTCGGGCGTCACAAACTGTCACTGCCCGTCTTTGCACCTGAGGCATAGCGCCCCCTTCCCCAACTGCCGATTTGCCAGCGAGGCTGTCAATCAAACGTGAGAGGTGGTACCTTGGTGCTACAGTAACGGAGGAAATTGAGCCCTCCTTCTTCCGTTTCCGAGTGGATGGCTGAGCTGTCCTTTTATTTTTCTGTTCCTCTTCCATTGGACAATTTCGTTGTCGGTCACCTCAGGGGGCGGGAACCAGCCCGCAAGACAGCAGGCGGGAGGAGACCAAAAACTACATCGTGATTGGTCGATAGCCCATCAATCACAAATCTTGCTCTCTGATTGGGTTTCCATGCTATCAATCAAGGCCGTGGGCGTGCCACGAAACGGCACGAGGCGGGATCAACTTTCTGGCGCTGCGATTGGTCCGCTCCACCGTCCGTCTGCGTTTCCCCGCTGTCAATTGGTCAGGCATGCTGTCACTCAAGTGGAGTCAACCGTTTGATTGGTCAGCGCCGGGGAGGCGGGGCGCTGCGCGGCGGCTGCGCGGGGGGACACGGCGGGGAGGGACGGACCAGGAATTATTTTTATTTCTTTGTTTCCCGGGGAAAAAAAAAGAAAAAAAAAAGGGAAACTGGAAATAGGGCAGGCACCTCCCTGGGGACCAGGAGCTACTCAGACTAGTGCAGAGAACCATGGATTTTTTCTGTGCCCGTGGGGGATGCAGCCTGGCCAAGCAGGGATAACATTTGCCTACCTGTGGTTTGTAGTTTTGCTCAGATATGAGCAGTGTCTGTGAAGCCCAAGTTGNCCGCCCTGGGGGTGCGCACCCAGCGCCGGGGCCTTCGCCCCGTGTCACCCCGGGGGGCTCCGCTGCGGGGTCTCGCGGCTGGGGGCTCCCGGAGCTGCCGAAGCTCCGAGCCGCACCTGCGTCTGCCCGGGGAGCTTTTCCCGGCGGGGTCTCGCAGCTGGACATTCCCAGAGGTGCCAGAGCCCCGAGCCGCACCTGCGTCTCCCCGGGGAGTTCTTCACAGCGGGGTCTCGCAGCTGGGCATTCCCAGAGGTGCCGGAGCCCCGAGCCGCACCTGCGTCTCCGCGGGGAGCTTTTCCCAGCGGGGTCTCGCAGCTGGACATTCCCGGAGCTGCCAGAGCCCCGGGCTCCCGCTGTAGCCCCGCCGCGTCTCCCCCGGAGGTTTTCCCGGCGGGGTGTCCCGGCTGGGCATTCCCGGAGGCTCAGGCCCGCACTCGCAGCGGTTCGGCAGCAGGGCTCCTGGGCTGCTGGCTCGGCCCCTCGCGCAGGGGTTCTGCAAGTTGTTTTTCCCGTGCCGGTGGGGTACCTGTGCCGTGGGAGCCCCGGGAGCAGGAGCTGTCTGGGGGTTCGCGGAGCAGGGGTGCGTGGCCCGGTGTGGTGGGAACGCAGCAGGTGCCCGACTCACCTCTGACCTGGGGAATGAGGAAACAAACAGCGGGGAAGCGAGGTCCACGTGGGATGTGCCTCATCCTGGGAATCAGGATGTGTTTTCCAGGTGTTTACAGGCAGAACGCACCAAAACGCTGGTCTGTGTTCCAACGCGGTCGCTGTGAGCCTGTTTTAGAGGGTATTTTAGAGCTTTGTTTTCTCGAGTACATCAAATTTTACATGGAATGCAATAATTCTGTTTTTCTCAAACAGCAGGAGTTTGGGTCAGGAGAGGCTTTGAAGCTTGTGAGAGCTGTAGTAAATGTGCTGTCCCATTTCTGTTTCTAGTTCAGTGGGGCTGATGAATGCAGTGCCTGGAAACCTGAGCGAGCTCATACAATTCAGATGTTAACTTTGCATGAGGGAAGCAGCTGCTGGGGAGCTGTGACAGGAATAAAATTGTCCCAGTGTGCTGCTTATCCCACTTGTAGTGAGTCTCTGCATGAGAGCAGAGAGTGTTTTGCTTTAGACTTTCAGGTTTTGGGAAAACACTGCCTGGAATGGTAAAAACAAACATCTCTTGTGTAGAAATTAATATTCAAGGTAAGAATAATTCAAGTATATAAGGAATTGCTTATAATTGGTTTTCAAAAGCCATTCAGAATGCTGTGCCTTTGAGGTGACTGGCAGGGAAGGAGGGAAAATCAGGGAAAGCTCAGGAGCCCCAGGAGCTGTGTGTGCAGCAGGAAGAGCTGCTGGAGTCGTGTGAGCAGCTCAGGGACACCTCTGGCTCTGCTTCTGCTGGAAGGTTTTGGTTCAGGAAGGGGATTTTTGGCCTTTGTTTCACGTGGCATTTTGCTAAACAGAAATAGTCAGTGTCCTCAGAGTGTTGTCCCACAGAAGGGAAGGAGAAATAGTGGGGAGGCTTTCTCTTTGGAAATCTAAGCAGGGGGAGGTCCTTCCACGTGGATTGGGGCTCTTTCTCTTTTTTTTTATTTTTATTTTTTTTTTTCTGGCCCCCATAATTCAAAGAACTCACAGGTAACTTCTCACAGAACTACAGTTGTCTGAATTCTTGTAATTACTGCAGTTATTTACTCAGCTTATCTTAATTGTCCCCCTCAGCTTACACAGACCCAGTAAATGCAGTTATCAGGAGGAAACATCGTGGGTTTATAGGCAAAGCAGCCAGGCTGAGCAAACAGCAGGATTGGGATACTTAACTCTTTGTTTTGTTTGCTTTTTAAATTAAACCTGATCTTCCCATCCTTGTTCCCTCTCCAGCCCCGGAGTGTGAGCGAGGCACAGCTGTCACTGAGACACGTGGGGTGGTTGTGAGCTGGGAAAACGAGGAGTTTGGAGCAGGTGGAGCAAGGACGGAATTGTCCTGCGTGTGTAGAACTGAAGCAGATTATAAGAAGTGGCAGAAAACCAGAGCAGAGTCAGAAATGTAAAATCCTGGGCTGCACTGACAGACGTGGTTGATCTGTCTCTCTGAATGCTGATTTTTGCAGTGACTTGTGCTCTTTAGAAGTATTGCAGGATCTGTGGAAAGAACTTTAATGTAATTTGAAATAACTGCTTTCAACAGATCTGCAAGCCCGCCATGCTCACGGTAGGAACTGTGGGGTCTCTTATTTCCACAGCTTGTATTCCAAATTTTGCCTTTTCCCTTGTAAAACAATGGCAACAGTTAAAAAAAACGCTGAAATGATTTAACATCTCCTACCTTTGGCAGTGTGCATGCATTAAACCCTTAATTGTTAATTAAAGTATTCATTGCAGCTTGTCATTAGTGAAGCAATTAAAGTTTACTTGTTCCTGCTTGTTGCTCAGTCTTCCCAGTCCCCATCTTTGATCTGGTTAAAATCCTTCAGCTGTCTTGCTGATATTGCTTGTTTTGGCTCTGCTGGGCCCCAGTTCTGTAGCTGGGGAAGTTTCAAGATGAATTCCACGCATCCCTGCTGTAACTTGTGCTGTCACATCAGCTGATGGATGCTGTCTCGTGGATTCCCTGACAATAGTCCTTAAATACTCCGTGTTCCTTCAGAGCCAGGATTATTTTAGCTCGGGATGTAAATTGCCCTTTATCCCAGGCACTCCGTGGGCTGGCAGCCAAGTGGGTGCCGGGCAGGGGAGGGTGTCTCATCTCCAAGTGGCCCTGGTGGCACAGGACAGGATTTCTGGGTGTCACAACCCCTAAAATACTCCTGGTTCCCTCCGCCACCCAAATCCTGACAGGGCTGAATTCCAAGGACTGGATTTTTGACAGCCAAATCAACTGGAAGGAAAACATCAGCGCTACCTCCAGGAGTGTGGCCTTTTTTTAGGCTTTTCTTAAAAATCCGTAATGATTCCCCCTGCTAATTTATTCTGGCACTTTTTTTTACAAGCTTCCTAGAGAGGGTAAAGCATTTTCCCGCGGAGCTGCCCTGGAGGTCTGGAGCAAAGCAGCAGAGCTGCCTTTTACGACTTGAACTTCAGTGCAGGGCTCTGGTGTAATTCAGCCTACATTAATGTGTGCTGCTGTGTCAGTCCCTCAGCCCTGGCTCTCCCTGCCTGCAGCTGGAGGGGCTGCTGTGGCTGGGTTTTGGTGTTTGCAGCCGAGTTCCCAGAGCTGCCGGTGCCTCCCGTGCCAGCCCCAGCGCTGAGTGCTGAGTGCCTGGGCTGCCACAGCCACCGCAAGGATGTTCCCTTTGGTGCCCCTTTCCTCCCCTGCCCCAGCTCGGGGATGGGTCCGTTCCGTGCCACGGAATCAGGAGTCAGGGAGCTTCCCTGGGATTCTTGACGTTTCTTTTCCTTTTCAGATCTGTAGCTGGCGAGTGTTTCACATGCCCAGTCCCAGCAGTGATGTTTTCTGCCTTTCAGACTTGCTGTGCTCGCTCTGTTCCACTTCTCCTGCCCACTAATAATAATCTTAGATATCTCTTTGTGTGTTTGTATATATAAAGCCTTTATATTTGCAAATCTCCACTCAGCCTCCCCAGTGTTGTGGCTGCTGGGTAACCTCGAGCTGGGGGTTGTTGATTACTTGGTAGTTTCACCCAAATGCTCAAATTCACCTTTTTAAAGCTCACCTGTGCCCTTGGCACCCTGCCAGCCTCGGGATGCCTCCCACTCCATTGTCTTGGATGAGTCAGGCTGCCAAGTGGAACATGCCAGCAGTCCTGCCAGGATTCCCTTTCCAGCCTTTGGGCCTTGCTGATAATAGCGGGATGGAAGGAAGGCTTAATCCATCCCCAGTTTGGGTTTGGGGCGCAGAATTGGGTCTTTCTCGAGGGATTTTTTTGCAGTATTTTTACCTTACAGCCAGCACAGGATCTGCGTCTGCAGGGCAGTAAAAGGAGAACAAAGAACAAGAGAGGAGAAAAAAAAAAACGGAGGGGGGGGGAAGGAAATGGCATCTGGCACTTGCAGGGGGAGGAAGAATAAGGAGGAAAATTATTTGTTTGCAAATTCAAAGGGGGAGCACAGCCACTGTGGGGTTATGAATAAATCTTTCTATTCAGTGTACGTTAGCCATCAATTGACCTTTCAGAGAAATTGCAGCACTGTAATCACTGCTCCTCCCTGCTCTGTGCCCTGCTCCCCGCATGGACGTGTCCATCCTTCCCCTTTTCCCTCATTACCCTCCAGGATTAGATGCCATATGCTGGTTTCTAGGGAAAGCCCTGGCCTTAAACCTCTGCCAGGTCACCGAGGGCAGATTTTTTGACATGTGTCAGGAAATTGGATAACCCAGATTTTAGGTATTTATCTGCAAGAATCTTCCCCTGTATTGGGACCCACCTCAGAATTCGAATTGGCCTCGTGGAATATATTTGAGCCTCTGCAATGAAAAGGTTTTCCGGAGGTTGGGAAGCCCTTGAGCCTGGTGAGTGTTGTGTGAGAGAGGCCCAGGGAGATCAGTGACTGCCAGAGCTTCCCAAAGGGCTGCAGCTGGATCCTGGAGGAGGGGGCAGAGGGATAACAGCAGGAAAGCACTGAGGGAAGAGCTGGAAGGAATCAAGGGATCCCAGAGCAAGGATGAAGGGAAAGTGGCTGGGACACAGCAGGGAGGGGAGGAGGTGCTGAGCTCTGCGAGGTGTTGCGTGCAGGTGCTGCTGGGGAAGCAGGGCAGCAGCAGTGCTCAGCCTGTCCGACGAGGTCCTTTCCCTGCTTTTCTTGGGATTTAATTCTTGGGGATGATTTCAGCTCTCCATGGCTCACTGGAGAGCTGTCAGCTCGCCCTGCTGGGCTGGGGGCTTGCCTGGACACAAACGTGAGTGTGCAGCACCTCGGAGGGAGCAGGAGCTGAGATTTGGGCTCCTTCCCTGCTCCCCAGGGGCTCATTCCATGCTGGGGCCAACGCAAGGATTGAGGCTCTTAAACTTTCCTGTACTCCTGGAATTCCGAATGGCTTCGGAGCCCTTCAGACAGTGAGAAATAGGCTCTTTAATATTGTTGGCAAAACCTCCTTACAAGTGTTGCATTGTTCCAATTCCACTTTAGAAGGTGCTAAGTGTCACCAGGGCCCTTGGATTGATATGAATTTAATATCAGAAATCACTTTAATGGCTGTGTTACAGAACTCTTGTTCAGCAAATGTTTTCACTTGGAGTGGCACTTCACAGTTGAGCAGCATTAGCCCTGACAGCCCTCATTTGCTGGGAAAAATGGGGTCTCCTCGTGGATTCCAGTGGCAGGAAAATAAACAATAGCCATGAGTGTAACCCAGGAAAAGGCTCCACAACACAACTAAACAGAACAAGGAATTCCTGGCTGTGATGATTTTATGGAATTCCTCAAATCTGAGGAGTTGCACAGGTACAAGTCCAGAGTCTGGGCCCAAATGTCACCTTTAGTGTCAAATATTCTCTGAATGGAGCTGCTTTTTACAGATTTCTAGTGAAAATACAAACTTTAAGTTCTAAAATTAGGTTCCAAACAGGGAAAGGCAGCCTGTGGAAGCATAATCCACCAGGACAACGTGACCAGTTAAGGGTTTTTGGTGGGTTTTGGCTGGCCTGGTTTTGGTGTGGGATATTTTGTTGGGTTTGAGGGGTTTTTTTAATAGTTAGACTGTTGTTTCATTCTTCTCAAAAAATAATTTGTGGCTGAGTGACTGGGGCTGCTTCCATCAGAACTGAAAACAGCAGTTCCTTAACTTTTCCAAGTGTGTGCCATTAATTTGTTTCCTTTCCATTAAAGTGCTTCCTGGAGCCTTTTGCTTTATTTTTTTCCCACCCCATTCTGTTGATAAGGGCGCTCTCAGGCACATGCAGTTCATCTCTGATTCCCAAGAAATCTGAGTGTTTGCCCAGCCCTGTGGTTTGGACCTGACCTTGTGTGACGAGTGGGTGAGAATTGCCCAAGCTCAGCTCTTCCCAAAGCTCTGCTGGTACCCAGCTCCTTCCCTGGAAGTTTTGTGTTTTGTCTCTTCCCCCAAAGCTCTGAGCAAGTTCCTAAACAAGCCCCGTGGCCCTGAGCAGGGCAGGAACTCGACCCTACCTGGCACTGGGTGCAAGCCCTTGGCACCTCCCCACCAAACATTCCAGGGCAAAGTTCTGCTGGTTTTGTTGGCAGGGTGGGAGAGGAGGGAGAGTTGGTTGCTAAAAGGAAAATCTGCATTTGATTTAAAAGAGAAGAATTTATTTTTAACCCCCTCCAATTTTTGTTATAACCCAGTAGAGTGCAGCAAGGTATTGAGGAGCTGCAGTGACCCATCTGGGGGTGATGGGTTTGGGGGGGAAAAGGGGTTTTGCTTTCTCTTTTCTGGAGGAATGGATTGGGCTGATCCCTCAAGTGTTACTTGGGTATGAGCTCAGAATGTTTCTGAGCTCTGCTGCCAAGAAGGATCATCAGTGGTTCAAAATGCAGGACTCAGAGCATGGGAATGTGGCTCAGAAATAATTAAAAAATAGAAGTTAGGCTGGTCTCAAGCCTCATGTGCCTCCGTTTTTCTGGGGGTTTGTTTGTTTGTTTTTAAGGGATCCATTCACCTTCATAGAAATGTTTTCAAATCAAGCACTGATAACTCAGTATCACAACAGTCTTGAAATTGCTACAAGCTTAAAATACATCTCAGTTTATTGGTGTTGCAGTCTGTGGTAAATGAGGGAACATCTGCAGCCTGCTGAGGAGAGGGAACAGAAATTCCTGAGCTCCAAGTGCAGGAGAGGACTGGAAAAGGAATATTCCAGCTGGGAGAAGTTACCTTTGGCAGGACTTCAGTGTGTGAAAATGCAAAGGGAGATGGGTGCTGATGTCTTGTGAGGCAGTGACCCTGCTGTTTATTAGGAGAAATAAATGCAGTGGAGTATTAACTTCATTAGACCAGGGCTGCTGTAATGGAATAATAGAAAAATCCCCTAAACTTATTTTATAACATTATGTTGGCTGACATTTCCTTCTAGGTATTATAGTTGTCCATAGCTTTGTTCTGCATATTTTAATTAAAAAAAAACCCAAACGAACAAAAACCCAAACAAGTCAGTTTGTCTGTTGGAAATCCTGACCTGAAATTGCCTTTTTCTTCCTTTCCCCAGCACTTTCCTGTACCTGAAGTTCCTGGTGGTGTGGGCCCTGGTGCTGCTGGCAGATTTTGTGCTGGAGTTCAGGTTTGAGTACCTGTGGCCGTTCTGGCTCTTCATCAGGAGCGTTTACGATTCCTTCCGATACCAGGGCTTGGTGAGTGGGTCCCTGTGCCTTCCCAGGGAATATTCCATATCACACAGCTGAGAATGGCACTCACGAGATGAGTGAGAGCCTCCTCCCAGGAGGAGGGGTTTTCTCTGATTTATCCCTTCTCCCTGATGGATGCTTTATCCATGGCAAGTGGAAATGAAATGAAGATTGATCAAAATTTCACCACAGGAAAATACTGTTTGAATTCCTGAGCTGGGTTTGAATTAGTCAGAATTATATATAACCTTATATATGTGTAAAGAGGCAAGAGTTTCTGCTTTATTTTAAAGAAAACCCTGTTATATAGGAGGTTTTATATTTATATATATGTGTGTTTGTATATATTTACATACACACACATGCTGTCTATCTATATATAGGGGGTTGATACATATAAAAATATTTCAAAATATATTAACATATATTAAAATTAAATAAACATGTAATATTAGAAATATTGGCATGTTACAAAATTATAGCTATTATATGTTCTATATAAAATGTATTCTGTGTATTGTAATATATATAAAAAGTGATATTGGTTATTTTTCCTGGAATAACCAAACCCTCTTCTCTTTCCCCCTCCCCTCCTTTCTTTCAGGCCTTCTCAGTATTTTTTGTGTGTGTAGCATTCACCTCCAACATCATCTGTCTGCTCTTCATCCCGATCCAGTGGCTGTTCTTTGCTGCCAGCACCTATGTGTGGGTACAGTATGTGTGGCACACAGGTGGGTCATTCATCTTTATTTACAACTTCCTGACTCATTTATAACTTCGTTATTTACATCTCTTCTTTATCGACAGCTCCCAGGGCTCAGTGTACAACTCACAGCTTTTAGGAACAAACCCTCTCTGCCGTTGCCTCATTTAATGCAGCTTTTTTTAGAGTTAAAAATGTTGGTTTGTTTTTTGTTTTGCACTTGGGGTGCATCTCCAGTAAGCAGGAACTGGAGGGCTATAAGCAGGAATTCCAGAGCAGTTAAAAAACCCCTAAATTCCTGACTTCAAAACTCTCCTGTGGTGATTCAACAAATACAGAGCACACAGAAGAAGTTTGTGAAAGTGTTCTGTTCCTCCACACTCACTTGGTGTGCTGTTAATTTAGTTATTAATATTCCAATATCAGTTATTTCAGTGATCACAGTTTAATTGTTGTAGCAAAGCTTTGTGTCAGCTGGATCCAGTTTCTGAGCTGGTGATGCCAGAGGCTGCCCTGACAGTTTGAGACTTATATGGAGAATTCTTGTCCCCCTCTGCTGCCCTTTTTTTCCTGAGTTCTTTGGGTTTGTTCTCGTGAATCCCTGGGTTTGGATGAAGCAGCTGAGCTGGGGGGAGGTGGCTGCGTTTGCAGTGGCACTGACACGTGGAGTCCACACGTCCTCCCCTCAGTCAAAGCATTTCAGGGATAAAGTTTGATTTAAAATTTTTTTAGGGGTAACTTTTCGCTCCCCACGTCCTTGGGGTTTGGGGTTTGTGTAAGACTTTGTGTTAGACTTGATCCCAGGGGTTTGCAGGGTGCTGTGGATCATCCCTCACTCAGCTCTGTGACAGCTTAGTCACTGCTGATAATGGCAGTGTGGGAGCTGATGGCAGGTGCTGGGAACCACTTGCTGCCCCATTTCAAATACCTGCAGAATCTGGGGTTATTTTTAGAGTTGTATTAATATGTTAAAGCCTTATCTGAAGTTGTTCAGGGTTGATGCTTAGAAGGAAGAACCTGATGGGCCGGTCTTAGCTGTAGCTATTGAGCTGATTTAATACTTTAATTTGTGGCCACCTCAGGAATTATTCATTTTTCAGGGCTCATCCAAGTTGATAGAAGCTTGCTTTTTTTTTTTGCTTTTTAAAGTTATGATCTTTTTAGGTGAAATCTTTAAGGTCTGTCTCCTCTGATTCTTGAAATGTTTTAACAATAACTTTAAAATCCTTGCTGCCTGTGGTGTGTCCCTGAGGTGCCTCTGTTTCCCTTCTCCCCGCAGAGAGAGGTGTGTGCTTACCAACAGTATCACTGTGGATCCTTTTTGTTTATATTGAAGCAGCCATTAGATTTAAAGATTTAAAAAACTTCCATGTGGACCTCTGTCGTCCATTTG
Source organism: Dryoscopus gambensis (assembly GCA_013389985.1). Taxonomy (NCBI): domain Eukaryota; kingdom Metazoa; phylum Chordata; class Aves; order Passeriformes; family Malaconotidae; genus Dryoscopus; species Dryoscopus gambensis. Next base: position 210,008 of record WEIT01013784.1, on the reverse strand, counting down.
CAGCACACTGGTAAGTGGTTCTCTGTTCTCCTGTTAACCTTTATTTCACCAGGAAAATGAATAATCAGGGCTTTTTATTTGGGTTCAGGGCTTGGCTGTTGAGTTTTCCCCTCACACTTCTGCCGTTAAATATCCCATGGGAAATGTGTGTAAACAAGGACCCAGTGCCACCTCTCTGTGCTCTGAAGAATTTGTAGTGTGGATATTCCAAGCATTTCTTGAGAGCTCCTGCCATGACTTCACAAATTTTGTATTCATGTAGTGAACAGGTGATAAAAGTAACATTAAAAAAAATAGGTTTCCCTGATAATTTATGAAATTATTATGGAAATCTTTTTCTGGGACAGAGGGCTCTCCTTTTTCCCTCCGAAAGGTTCTCATGAGCGTCTGATTTAATAATTCACCAGAAGCAATGAATAAGCTTCGGGTTGAAAATCACTGCAGAAAATGAAAAAGCAAACACTGCTTACTACACTGCTTCCCTGCAAGTGAGGAGAGGGATTCCAGGCCGGAGCCTGACCTGCAGAGTATCCAGACATGGAGGAAGTTCACTTTCATTCCACAAGTTTTTGGTGTAGACTTCATTCATCTACATCTAAAATACGGGCTGGATGTCCTGCAGTCGTTGGGTGCAGCCTCCAATAAAGCAGACATCTGGCATTTGAATTTATATTGTCCACATTGTGCAACAGATCCCTTAAACACCAACTACACTCTGTGCTGGGCCACAGAAGCCCTTCAGGAGCTGTGCAGAAGGAGGGAAGGAAGGAAGGTCTTTGCTGCTGAATGGGTGCAAACACTGGAGTTTGCCCCCAGAGTTTGGGAGCTGCAGCCACAGCTGCCTCTGCAGGGCACTGCAAAAGAGGCTTTGGCAGAAATCGTGCCAGATGCACATGCAAATGGTGCTGGCAGCTCCCTCAGAAACACAGTTTGCCCTCTGGCCAAGGCACGAGAACGTTTGAGCGGTTAGCACTCCTCTGCATCAGGGTTCCCCTGCTCTAGGACACGGCCAGTGCTCACAGTTCTTGTCCAAGACAGATTCCCTTTGCACAGGGCTGTTTGCTCGTGGGTGGAGCACCCATCAATAAACACACTGCACGATCTGTCTGCATTCTGTGCTGGTGCAGTCGTCGCAACAGCTCTTAAACTCTTGGTGATGAAGCTGACAGGCCAAAAAAACTGGTCCCAAAGTTGTGTTGCTGGTAAAGCCATGCCTGCATCTTGAACTGTGGAACAGCAAAAACCACTTTATAGATTATTTTCTACGGAAAGCTGTCACCCAGATGTTTATAATTTATTAATTTGCTGCCGTGGCTACAGTTTGATTAATAATAATAATAATAATGCTGCCTTTTTTTCCCCTTTAGCATTGGCTACCCTGTTGTGACTTTGGGCTTTGGCTTTAAGAGCTATGTCAGCTACAAGATGCGTTTGAGAAAGCAGAAAGAGGTGCAGAAGGAGAACGAGTTCTACATGCAGCTCCTGCAGCAGGCACTGCCCCCAGAGCAGCAGATGCTGCAAAGGCAAGAGAGGGAGGCAGAGGAAGGCAAGTTATTCCTTCATGTGTTCTCTGTTCTCTGCTGTTCCAAGAAAAAACAAACCCCAAACGTGCTGAGGAGGAGCTGCTTCAGCCTGGGTTGGTTTGGTGGGAGCGTGGTGAACTCAGAGGGGCAGGAATGAAATCATTTTGGAGTGGTTAATGTGACAGGAAAAGTGAATTGTGGCCCTTCTGCCCAGTTCTTCATTAGCAGCTGCATCAATCTGGTCAGTCAGTGTTGTGTGGAGCATTTATTATTAAATCCCTGTTTCCTGCCTGTAATGATGCAAAAAGCCTTAAAATAGGTGACTTTGGATTCTCTTTTCTAGAGAGTCTCCAATCCTGATTGTTTCCTGCAGGAATGATGGATGTGTCCATAATGATTTTTCTTTCTGTGGCATGGTATTGATGGCTTTAATGAACTAAGTTGGGGTTTTTTTCACTTTGGTGTTGCAGCAGCCAAAGGATTATCTGATATGGATTCCTCAATACTCCTGCAGCACAATGGAGGCATTCCAGCCAATAAAAAAATCTCTGCAACGTTGCCAGAGCTGGAATATCGAGAAAAAGGGAAAGAAAAGGACAAGGATGCGAAGAAACACAACCTTGGAATAAACAACAACATTTTGCAACCTGTAGACTCTAAAATACAAGAAATTGAATATATGGAAAACCATATCAATAGTAAAAGATTAAATAATGATCTTGTAGGAAGTACAGAAAACCTCTTAAAAGAGGACTCATGCACTGCCTCGTCCAAAAATTACAAAAATGTCAGTGGGGTTGTGAACTCCTCACCCCGCAGCCACAGTGCAACCAACGGGAGCATCCCCTCCTCATCCTCTAAAAATGAGAAAAAACAGAAATGTGCCAGCAAGAGCCCGAGCACACATAAGGACTTAATGGAAAACTGTATTCCTAATAACCAGCTAAGCAAACCAGATGCCCTGGTAAGGTAAGTTGGGCCTGAGCCTTGTCTTATCCTCCCTCGGTACCTCAGGGGTTTCATTTGGTTTTTCTGAGGAAAAATCGTTTTTGATTACGTAGAGAAGACAGGGTTGTGTCGTGGTGGGATAAGATCTCCGGGAGGTGTGTGGAGTGGTGTTCCTGGTTTTTGTTGGATATGCAGCCCGGAGCAGATTGCTTCATTCCTGGCTCAGAATCTGCTGCTCCCCTACCTCACAGGGCTGTTGTGAGGCACCATAAACACTCTGATAGAAGGCAGGAGACAAATGTGGAGAAAATCCGCTCATCTGTCCTTGACAGCTCTTCTGTGGAGTGACCTTTGCCTCTCCAGGGAGTTCAGTGGGGTTTGTTGTTGCCTGAGCAGGTGTTTTGTTTTGTTTTTTCCTTTGAAATGTTTGGCTTTTGCTTTAATCTTTAATTCCAAGCGTGGAGGCAGAGAGTGCAAAGAGCCAGTGCTGAGTTCGGGCTGTGCTCACAGCCCTGGTGCAGGCACGGGTCACAGGGGTGCGTTGGGCTGCCTGCGAGCCTGCCAGCGCGGAGAAGTCACAGCTTCACAGCTGCTCCTGGGGAGTTTGGAGGAAGATGGATGTGCGAGGTGCAGTGTCTCACCCTGAGACAGATGGTGTTGTCATGTGCTGCCAGAAAAAGCACCAGCGAGGAAAGTGGTGTGACTGTGCAGGGGGAGATGTCTGGAATGAAAACTCTCCCACAGTTATGCCCTTCTCCACCGTTTCCCACCTGGCTCGTGTCTCTCTTACTCCACCAAATCAGCGTTGGCCAACTTAATTGGCCGATCATGTTTGTTTTCCCTGCAGGTACCTTTGATAATTGGGCTTTTGTCTCTGAGGATTCGTGCTGTGGGAACACAATTACTTCCATGGAAATATTAGTTTCTCCTCTGGTGATCACACTGCCCCTGACTGACATACCCCTGCCAATTAAACACCCGGACTAATTGATACGTAATGTCCATGTAGAGAACTTGTGAGAGGCAAATCAGAACCCAGCTGATCAATCTGATCTGTGAATCGAATCCAGCCGGGATTGATGGGATGCAGATGGCTCTGCCTTGAGCAGAGCTGCACCAAGCCCCTGCTCAGGGCTGGTTGGGTGTTCCCACTTGCAGCTGGCACTCTGCCCTCTCTATAAGGTTTGTTTGCTCCTGAGGGAGATGGGGGTCAGCTCAGTGTGCTGCAGTTCCAGCATCACCCCTGAGTCTTGAGAAGGGGAGGCCTTGAGGAATGACCTGTGTGGCTGAGATTTAAACCTGGTGTGTTTAAACTTTGCATTTCTTGTTGAAATCTTTATGTGCTGCCGTGGAAGCTCAGAGCAGGTGGTCACTAATTGCCCAGAGTGGATTTTCTAACACAGAAATGAGTCTACAACAAACCAGATCGTGTCCTTAGGGAATTCCAGCTCCTGGAACTCACTGGGGAAGGGCAGAGAACAGAGCTGTACTCTGAAAGTGCCTTACTCTGCCCTGAAAGGGAATTTAACTTCTTCAGACAAGTGGTTTTGGGGTGTGTGGCTGTGGAGCTGTGCTGCAAATCCCTGGAGCTGTTTCTTGTCCGTGGTGTCCCTGTGCAGGCAGCCCAGGGGCACGGGGAGCACCGAGCAGCAGCATCCTGCTCCAGCTGGTGACTGAAATCATTCATGAAACCTTGTTTCTGCTCAGCCCGGCTGTGTAACTCCCACACCAGCGGGAGCATAAACTCACCTGACAAATTGGATGGGATGGATGCACTTAAATTTAAAAATTCATGGTGCTTTTTTATTTTAACCTTGTCAGTTATCCCGTCCCTGGAGTGCCAGGCGTTTGTTCATCATCTTTTCCACTTCCAGGAGCGTTACTCATTCCTGTTATTAAACTTGCAGTCTGCATTGCTGCTGGAGCCTGAAGAGGGCTGAGTGAAGTCCTGCATTTGTTCGGACTCAGATCAGATCTGCTCAGCTTCCAAATAAAGCTGCTTTTTATAACTCGGTGTCCAGCAGCCTCGCAGCAGGACGGCAGACCCAAGCTGCTTTCCTTTTGTGTCCACAGATGATGGCCCTGAGCTGAGTAACCAGGAGCAAATGTAAAATATTCCTTCTGCTGCTGGGGACTTGGGATTCACAGGGCTGGAGGCAGTCAAGATCAGGAGGTTTTGGAGAACAGGAGTTTTTAACTTTGAGACACTCGGTGTGATCTCTCTGGGAGGGTACTGCTAGTTAAAATTCTTATATATATTTTTTATATTGACAGTGCTGCTCTTATTTGAAGCTAAGCTTTTATTTTTGCTGTGTCTGGTGGATTGTCAGGGCCCGAGTGCTTGGTTTTGTGGAGAGGAACTTGCTGATGCCCATCCCTGGGAGTTGTTCCATCCTCAGTAGCCAGAGCTGAGGGCTCCCAGAGGCCCTGCAGGAACCTCTGGGGTTTTCTGAGACATCTCCCGAGGGTGCTGAAATCTGCTGGTGCTTGTCAAACCCTTCATCACCGAATCCCTGTGATCTGAGTGCTCCTTTCCCATCTCTCTGGTAATGGGGCCAGTGGAGGGATCCATTTGGGATCAGCCCGGTGTCCCTTCGCACTTCACTGCTGTTTGTCAAGAGGCACAGAGCAAATTCATCTCTTCTACCATGTCACTGTCATTTCTGAGGTGAAACAGATTTAGAGCCTCAATATATGGAACAAGTCCAAGCTGTAATTGCTGCAGAATTATTTTTGTTGTTGTTTATTGCACATTACACAGCAACACCCATGACCTGCCCCTGCCTTTTAGCACCCTTAAAAATCCCTGCACTAAAACCACACAAAAAACCTGGCGGTGCAGCTTGGCAGAACTGTCTGTATCCACAGAGGTCCTGCCTTTGGCACACGAGGTGATGAACAAGCTGTCTCATGTACTAATTATTCCCACAGATAGCGAGGACATCTTCTGGCAGTTGGACTAGGAAAATTATCGGTGAAGCAAAAGCTGCTCTGCCACTGCTTATTTCGCTTTCCTAAAACTGTGTTACCTGCAGAGGCAGACTGGGAGGTTTTGATGGAGATTTGTGGCCATTTGGTGCTAATTATTGTGAAATTTGGTGGCATCACTGGTGGGCAAAGAGGGCTTGGTGCTTCTTGCTCACCCGCCCTGCCTGGAGTGGCATTAAAGCACCAGAAGGTTTCCTGTTGTCAGCTGCAGGGGGGTGATGGCCAGGGTTTCCTGCCCTAGGAAGGCAAGCACAGAACAGAAAAGCAGAAGGATTGGGAATGTAAATGAGGAATCTGGGAGCCAATCCCTCCTGCAGACCCTTCCCAAGGCAGCCGAGTGCTCGGCCTGCTCGGAAACAGAACAGCCTCGGGAAGGGGCAGCTGCTCGGAGCAGCGCTGGGCAGCGGGGAAGGGAGGATCCCGGCTTTCCCTCTGTGCTT
>WEIT01013784.1:181037-203756 GCA_013389985.1 Dryoscopus gambensis | reverse complement strand
AAGTGAGGATGCCGGCTTTCCCGCGGTGCTTTGCTGTCTTTGGGAATGAGAACTGCTCCTGGGAGCTGCAGGGAGAGCCTGTCAGTTCCAGCAGGGAAAGGAAGATCCCAGCTTTCCCTCTCTGCATTCCTTTCCTTCTGGGAATGAGAACTGCTCCTGGGAGCTGCAGGGAGAGCCTGTGAGTTCCAGCAGGGAAAGGAGGATCCCGGCTTTCCCTCTCCACATTCCTGTCCTTCTGGGAATCAGAACTGCTCCCGGGAGCTGCAGGGAAAGGAGGATCCCGGCTTTCCCTCTCTGCATTCCTGTCTCTTTGGGAATGGGAGCTGCTCCCGGGAGCTGCAGGGAGAGCCTGTCACTTCCAGCAGGAGCAGCTCTGGAAGTGCTGCAGGAGCTCAGTGGCCACTTCAAAGGAGCAGCTTCACTGCAGGGGCTGCTTGTGCCAGAGCAGAGCAAATTGGGCAGAATTGGGGCTTTTGGAGAGCATCTCAGGGCCTTGTGGGTCCTTTAAAATGCTAATTTTTATATAAACTGTGTTTCATTTGTGTGCCATTGCCAGGTGATTATGGGATGGAGTAAACTGAGCACCCAGCGTGGGTTATGCACCAGACATCAACACTGGAGAGCATTAAAGCTGAGTTGAGTTGTCTTTAAGTTCATCCATCAATCTTCCCCGAGGCATTTGGAAAAATACTCACTCTGAGATGATCCCTGATTAATTCTTCTCACCAGGAATGATGGGAGGTGGTGCTCAGCAAAGGAGATGGGTAAATCTGCAGTTAGAGCAGTGACAGACTGAAGGAACTGGCCTCACCTGTATAAACAGCACAACATAATCTGCAACTCAGGCCTCATTTAAAAAGCAGTTCTGGGTGAGAATGACTGCTGCTGTGTGCAGCAGCAGAGAAAAGCATCTTCCAGAACTCGGGTTCTCTCTGCTTCCCCCTCCTCTGTAAATAATTCTCCTCAATAAGCCTGGAAATAAGAGAGTTAAGCAGCAAATGAAATCAGAGTAAGAATAACAATAATTTGAAAAATGCTGGTTTGGTGGGTCATTTATCATTGTAACAGCAGTGCAGCCCATTCCAGAGGGGAGGAGGGACAGCTCCCTCCTGCAGTGGAGAATTTTCGTGGCTTTCTATTGATGTGCTTTTATTTTAGAGTGGGTTTAATGTCCTTGTGGGAGAGGTGACCTCTGCGACAGTGCAAGGAGCACGTGTGGGTCTGAGGGGTAACTCCCTGCACGTCTTTTCACTCTTAATGAAGTTGTCTCTGCCTAATTGGGGCAGGGCTGGGAGAGAAACCACCCAGAGAACGTTTGCATGATGATGGATTATGATCTTCCTCATTCGTTTTAGGGAGAGAGGAGCCTGCATTTGCTCTGTAATTGGCTGAAAACAGATATTCTCTGCTCTGGTATTTAGAGCTGGAGCAAAACCTTCAGTGTAATAAAAAAGGGGTAATTAAAACCTGCTAAAATCTTACTGTAAAACCTTATTTTAACAAGCCCATTGGTAGAGCAATTTCCAGTGGTTTTGGCTGGCATTGACTGGAGAGAGATGAATTTTCTGTGCTAATTCCCTTTGGGCCCTTTGGAGTGATGTCTCGTGGATGTACCACCCTCCCCGAGCCCCAGTGCCACCGATTCCGTGCCCACAGAAGGAGCAGCTGTGGCCTCATCCCTGCTCCAGCTCTGGAGGGCTGGCTCCTGGCTGCACCCAGGGACCCTGCAGGTTTTTTCCAGCACAGTCTGGAGCAGCCCTGGGAACACTCAGGTGCAGGAATGCCACCAACCAGATGGCTCCACAGTCCTGAGCTCACGGCCGTTCTCTGTTGCCAAAAATACAAATTCAGCCTGTCCTGTGCCAGCACCTCTGAGCTGTTCAGGCTTTATCTGGTCAGGGCTTCTTTTCCTGGAGTACTCAATACCCAAAATAAATCCTGGGGTATCTTAGTTTGGCGTAGTGTGAGCTATAGGTAAAAGCTGTTTACAGCTCTTATCTTCAGTTATCACTTCATTGTGGGCATGGATTTTGAAGTTATTCATGTGTAAAGTGGGATTTAGGTGTGTTGCTCCTACCAAGCATTTTCCCACTTCTTTGTGAAAACCTGGATTAGAACCAATCAGCTGCTGGCACACACCAGTCTGGTGGTGGTTCCTACAGCTTCTTACTCTCTTTAATTAAACAGTTTGCTCTCTCTCAAACACTGGGCTGCTGCTCGTTGGCAGATGAAATGAAACCCGGATTTCTTTGCCCCACAGCTGCCCAGTCCATCACTGAGCACTGAGCAGGGTGGCAGCACTCAGCTAAATCCAGCTGCTGGTGTTCCTGTTCTGGGGCTGGGGGCTGAGGTTGCAGTATTTGGTTGGGTTTGCAGGTTGTTCCCTCACACAGCAGAGTGCCAGGTGCTGACATGGTTTGTGCCCTTCCCTTTGAGGAGGTATTTGCTTTGTGCCGTTACTGTTTGCCTGGATGTTGATTTTTTTTTTCTGTTTAAGGGTGCTTTTGGCCATTTATTCTGCACTGAAGGAATTCACCTTCCCAGGAGGGCACTGCCGTGGGACTGGAGAGGCAACTGGAGCAGGAGGGGGCTGAGATTTGAGTGGTCTGAGGTGTCCCAGCCCAGCCACGCTCCTTTAGAGGCTGCTCCTGGCTCCTCATTCACCCTCTCATCTCTTTGGGGCTGGTTTAGCTGTTACAAACCCACTTTTATGGATTTCCATAGCTTTGGTGATTCCACTCTGACTCTCTGGATTCACTGGCACAGGGTGTTCTCACTGCTCATCTCTCAGTGCCTTTTAGGCCAAGATTTCCCTGCACTGAAGCCCAAAAATGTTTCATTAGGAAGGCAAAAAGCTGCAGCCATTCACCTGCACTGCTGAGTGTCACTAAGGGCAGCTCTTTCTGGCTTTTGTGGTTGTTCTCCTTATCTTAATGTCCCACTGCCTCTAATTCAGAATGGAACCCTAGGAAATAAAACCACCTTCATCTTCTTTATGGACATGTAAAAACTCTCAAATCACTACCTGGCAGAGCAAAGGAGGATTATGTGGGAATGGCTGGGGTGTATTTGCTTTAAATAGGTGTGTAGCAGAGTTTAAAAAGGTTGATTATTCACCTGTGATGTGTTTTTATTCTAAGAATCAATAACCTTATTTGTGAGGGAAAAAATCCAAGTGAGCTGAGTGCCTGTATTCTGAAACGTGTGTTTTATTTAACCGGTTTTTGTTGAAAATATTTTAATTAATAAGATTACATGAATCTTCAAGAACTTTCCAAAGCTACGATTTCAAGTGTAGAGCAGATGGTCTCTGTTCGAGAGCAATTAAAACTAAATTTACTGACTCCTGAACTGGGGATGACTTAACACATCCTCGTTACTCAGCATGCACATCATGTGCTGCAAGAAAATACCAACATGTTGAGGTGACAATTCAAGCAGCCTGGCCCACAGCTCAGCTCTGGGTACTAAATCAAACTCGGCGTTTGTGGACAGAAGAGAAATTTGTTCGTGTGTGGCTCTGTCCTGGTTTAGAGCTTCTCAGAATTCAGAGCAAATGTAATTCCATAGGATTTGTTTTACAACTTCACAGCGCAGGGAAGCGAATTCCTGTGGGAGGCTATGAGGTGTGTGGAGCTCTGCATGGAGCTATATATGCAGAGTTACATAAAAGCTGATTATTTAGCAGGGACACAATCACAGAACTGGGAGAGTTGATTGTTGGGAGGCTGAAGGTTTGAGGGTTTGGCAGATGGCGCGAGGTTTGTTCGGCCGTGTTTATAGAACACGCCTGAACCTCGGGCTGAGGGGGGCCGGGAAGCTGAAACTGTCCTCTGAAATTGTCTTTGCCAGGTTGGAACAGGACATCAAGAAGCTAAAGGCCGACCTGCAGGCCAGCAGGCAGGTGGAGCAGGAGCTGCGCAGCCAGGTGAGCTCGCTGAGCTCCGCCGAGCGCGGCGCCCGCGCCGAGATGGGCCAGCTCCGCCAGGAGAACGAGCTGCTGCAGAACAAGTACGTGCCACCGCCCCGGGCCCGGGCTGGGGGCTGCGGGGGGGATTATTCCCTTCGAGCCTCCTCAAACGTGAGGCGAATCCAGCCAGGCTCGCTGGGCACCGCTGGCGAGTTCGATTTTAATAAATCGGGCCCCGCGCTCACTCGCGTCCCTGTCCCCCTGCAGATTGCACAACGCTGTACAGATGAAACAAAAAGACAAACAAATGATCAGCCAGCTGGAGAAGAAGCTAAAGGCAGAGCAGGAGGCACGAACCTTTGTAGAAAAGCAATTAATGGAAGAAAAGAAAAGGAAGAAGTTGGAAGAAGCAACTGCTGCACGAGCTGTCGCCTTCGCTGCTGCCACGAGGTGCTCTGCCCTTGGGGAGGCTTTGGGGCAGGAAGGAGGAGCCCGCGTTTGATCTTCTATTTGAAACAAACCAAAGCTTGATTTGTGCTGAGAGGTTTATTTGTGCTAAAACGAGGGAGGACTGGGAGATGCCTTCCCCTGAGGCTGAGCCTCAGTGCCTACATGACATTTACATGTGTAAAGGATGAGTGTGCTCTACATGACCTGCTCTTCTGGGCTGTGCTTTCAGAGATGTTGTGTCCTGCTCCAGGGAGCATCTCCTCTCGCGTGGGCTCTGGGAATCGAGAATTTCTGCAGTGACATTGGCACAGTGCTGGAGTTTCCCTGCTCTGGGCAGTGGCTCCCCGTGCTCAGCACAGGGGGGTTGCTGCAGTCACAGCAGCACAGCACAAGTGGGGGGCACTTTAACCTGCGGTGCTCCAAGTGTCTGAACGGAATTATTCCTGCTTTTCTGCTCTCCAAATTCCCTCACTATTCCAAATCTCCCAGTCTTGAGGTGTAACACTGAGTAACTCCCTGCGTCGCTGCTGGGAGGGGAATTATTTTGCTGAGAAGACCAAAGTTGGCTTCCTCTTATCACGCTTCAGTTTTAATTTTAATTTCCATGTTGCAAACAGCCGAGGAATGACAGCCTCGTTTTTATTTCATCTCCTTCTCCTGTGCTGTTTCCCTGCAGAGGGGAGTGCACCGAAACCTTACGGAACCGCATCCGGGAGCTGGAGACAGAGTGCAAGAAGTTAACCATCGACATCAAGCTGAAAGAGGATCAGATCAGAGAGCTGGAAATGAAAGTCCAGGTAATGCCAGAGCGCCAGGGGCTCGGGGCAGCATCCCAGGGAGAGCTCTCAGCCCTCCCAGACCAGAGGAAGAGCAATTCAGGAGTGCAGCTCCTCAGGTGCCTCCGGCCTGTCCTGCCCCGGGCTCGGCAGGGTGTGGGCAGGAGGAGGGGCCAGAGGCTCAATCCACACCTTTCATTGCTGAAAGGAGGGTCCAGAGACTGAATCCACACCTTTCATTGCTGAAAGGAGGGTCCAGAGACTGAATCCACACCTTTCTATTGTTGAAAGGAGGGTCCAGAGACTGAATCTACACCTTTCTATTGTTGAAAGGAGGGTCCAGAGACTGAATTCACACCTTTCATTGCTGAAAGGAGGGTCCAGAGGCTCAGTCCACACCTTTCCCCTGCTGAAAAGGAGGATTTTTCCCCCCCCAAACCCAGTGGTCTGTGTAGGCTGAGGGTAGAATGCCCTCAACAGCATTTTTCACCTTATGCAAGGAGCTCATGATAATAAATCATTATCAATTTCACGGGAGGCTGCTGCTTCAGGGCAGTCTGGAGCACTGGCTAGGCTTTTTTTTTTTGTGTGTGTGTGAAAGTGCCTGAATATTGAAAGCACTTGGTGGTAGATGAGCAGCAAACAGTGTTGGGCTTGTTACAGCTACAGAGCTCAGACACGTGCCCTTATTCCTGTCCTAAAGATGTGCTCAGCCTGGCAATCTGCATGAAGATGGATTTTTAATGCCTCTTCAAAACCCACCTGGTGCTGCTGCGAGCTCGTTTCCCAATCCCATGTGCAGCCTTGTTGTCCCTGGATTTACCAAACCCTTGACAACCAGTGTGGTTTATCTGTGGAGTGTTTGAGCATGGCTTTCAAAGAATTAAACCCAGCTCTAATTAGGCTTTTTAATTTTATGAGCATCTTCAAACTGTTAGAGAAGCTTTTTGTTGCAGGCATTAATATTTCCCCCTTTGCTCTATTGTTCCTCCATTTGAAGGTACAGAATATTTTTGTGTATTTTTTTTCCCCAGCCCCAGGTTGCCTGGCTCTTATACCCAGGATAATTGCTCCCTGTTTTTCCCTTTCCTTAATTTCTGGCATTGCAGCACAGTGAAGTTTAATGTGAGATACAAACAATCCCCTTAACCAGCCACTTAAAACACCTTAGACTGGATTTTAGGAAAGCTTTTTCCATGGAAAGGTTTGGAAAACTTGGAAGGGGCTGCCCAGTGATGGAATCCACGTCCCTGGAAGTGTCCAAAACCGTGGATGTGGCACTTGGGGGTGTATTTTAATGGTGGATTTGATGCTCTCAAAGGCCTTTTCCAACGTGAACAATTGTGTGATTCCAGCCTTTTCCTGAGGGAAGTGTTCCCACACCCCCAGCCTGCCTGAGGGCGCTGTGTGCTGCCTCTTGGAAGGGGATTTTGGGGCTTTTTGGGTGGAGGGCTGAGGCCCAGAGCAAATGGTGCTGTAATTAGGGCTTTAATCACTTGCCTGTAATTACTGGAGGTGATACTGGAGGCCATAATTAACCAGAATATTAATGAATACCAGGCCCAGTGTGGGGGAGAGGAAAGACTCCTGAGCCTCTCTGCTGTGTAAAGCCCTCCGGGTTGGCATTTTTGCCCCCCGGGTTGGCATTTTTGCCCTTGGGATGACATCTGTGGCCCCAAGGGTGACATTTTTGGCCTCCTTGGCCCGGTTTCCCCGCAGGAGCTGAGGAAGTACAAGGAGAACGAGAAGGACACGGAGGTGCTGATGTCGGCGCTCTCGGCCATGCAGGACAAGACCCAGCACCTGGAGAACAGCCTGAGCGCAGAGACCAGGATCAAGCTGGACCTGTTCTCTGCTCTGGGAGATGCAAAAAGGCAGCTCGAGATCGCCCAAGGTACCGGGGCTTTCATCCCACACACCCTGGGGGGAAATCCTGGCATTTTGGGGCCCCCACGCAGCATTCCAGCCCTCAGAGGGGGTTTGGTGTTCCAGCTGTGGGGATGTGGAGCCTAAACCGTGTGACCTCACCTCTCCAGCCCATCAGACTGACACCAAACATTAAAATCGGGGTTTAAGTTCATTCATTATTATTTTCTGCGTTTTATAAGTCATTACAAGGAGCTGGAGATTTTTTAAAGCTCTGAGAGAGCTCTTTCTTTAGAAGAGATAAATTAATTAAATTAAGCTGCTGTCCTTTCATCCTAAAAATAATATTTTATTACTCCTCAAGTAAATAAAGCCTAAATTTGGGAAGGACCCAACCTGTTGTAGCCCTCAGCAGGTGATGGGAGTGTGGGCACTGCTGGTGGTGCCACCAGAGGGAGCAGAAAACCAACATAAAACCCAGAGCCCGGCCTTTGAGCAGCTGTGCAAACCACAGAGCAAAATGAAATAACCTTTGCGTTTAACACCAGTTTCATTTCCCTGCAGAAGGTTGTTTGATTGCAGGAAAATTTAATTAGAGGGAGAAATTGTTTTGTTTTGTGGTTTTTTTCCTTTGCCAGGTTTTGGGAATTGCTGTAGTGGGGTTGTGAAAGCACAGAGAAAAACGATGGGAATGGGACAGCCTGGAAAATTAGCAGGTTTTATAAACAAATACTTGTGCTTTTGTGAGGAGAAGGGGAATGGGAAAAGGCAGAAAAAAACGGCAGAAAAATGAGATTACATAGAAATAATCCTTGGGGGAGGTGCAGCTGTGAATCCACATAATGCAAAATCATAACGGGAGCGTTCCGTTTCGTTCCGTGGTAATTAGAGATAATTAAACACAGCTCTGAGCACAGCACAGGAGTGGCACAGGTGGCGGTTTCAGGGGTGTCAGGCGGGAGAAGGGAACGCTTGGAGCTCCTGCAGAGGGTGCAGGAGTGCTGCTCCTGAGTGCTGTGATGTGCTGCTTGCAGGGCAAATCATCCAGAAGGACCAGGAGATCAAGGAGCTCAAGCAGAAGATCGCAGAGGTGATGGCAGTCATGCCCAGCATCACGTACACTGCAGCCACCAGCACTCTGAGTCCTGTTTCCCCACACTACTCTTCCAAATTCGTGGAGCCCAGCCCCTCTGGACTCGACCCCAATGCCTCTGTCTATCAGCCCCTGAAGAAATGAATGCCAAGGTTCTCTCTGCCCTGGGGGCTGGAGGAGCCCCCGGGAGTCTCTTGCAGTCAAGATGAAATTGTTTCGTGTGGGACTGTGTTTGTTGTCATTTCCAGCAGGAGAAAAGAGCATCTGCATTGACTAGAGCTGCCCATCCGTTTTTCTTGTAAATTTTTAGAAAACCTCACAGAACTTTGCGATTTATTTTCCTTGGCCAACGCATTAAAAAACAATTCTTGGTTTTCAAGTAGCCAATTTTGCCTTTTTATGTACTCTTGCATGGTTTCCTCTTGAAAAAACACAGGGCTTTGCTTGATTTTGAACCCTTTCTCCTTGGTTTTTAATTTAATGATCAAATTGGATTTGCAGGTTCATCCAGAAACAGTGAGGGAAACCCTTCAGTTTTCCCAGTGAAAGGGTTAAACAATCCAACAAAGCTTTGATTTATAGATGTATTAAATACAAACACGTGGATGTTGCAGAAGATAATTTGATTTTTTTCCCCCCTCAAAGGACCAAACAAATTCCAGGGGCGTTGTTTAAGGGAAGGAATAAAGAATAGCTGCTGACGTGATGGTGGTTGTCGTGTGAAATATTTATATCCCCTTTGGTGTTTTTTAGTCATTGAGAATTGCTCAACAGTCTTGTTCACAGTGCCTTGGGAAAAGACATTTCAAGAGGAAACTTGATGGTTTAAACTATTTTTTCCCCCCCTTCACTGTCATCCAGCTTCTGTATCAAAGCTCATTACAGAGCCTCCTGCAACCTGCACTTGGTAATTTGGGTGTTCATCAGGAGCCAGGGTTCCATCTTCTGTTTATTTTGGTCCAAACTCAGCAGTGTTCTGTGACTCGGTGGTTCTGCACTGGAAGGCACCAGATCCCTCCAGGAGAGTGAAGGTGGAGCTGTGCAATGTTCTGTACACGAGAGACTGTAAAGCTGGCTAATAAAAGCTGCAGTTCTGGGGTTTTTTTATTTTATTCAGCTGTGATTCACACTTTATCTCCCCCTTCTGTCTGAGTGGTTTCCAGCCCCGCTGCCAGGGGGGTTGGGTTTTTTATTCAGGGGTTTTCAAGGAAACTCACAAATTGCACGAAGTTAAAAGTGTGAATTGACGTCCATAAAAAGGGGTTTTGCACTGGCAGCTCTGCAGGGGTCAGAGTTTGGGAGGGTGGGAGTTGGGAGGGGTGGGAAGCCAAATTTAATGGGAAGCCAAGAGAAAATCCAACCCTTAGGGTCTTGCAAAGATGCAGTGGGCTCTGGAAGTTCTGCAAAGAAAAATAATTTATTTTTCTTTTTTAATTACGGTGTTAACTGGCACATTGCCTCATGGAATGAACACCACAGGGACAAGGAGTGGGGCACTCAGGTCAACAGAAAAATTCAGATTCCATCCTTTCAGTCCCAGAGATTCCCCTGGGATCCAGGTCCAGCTTCAGCCAGGTGTGGTGCTGCTGTCATTTGGCTTGCTCCCCTTTTTTCCCCCCCTTTATTTCCCCCCTTTTCCCCCTGTTTCCCCTCCTTTTTTTCCTTTTTTCTTCCTTTTTTCTTTTTTTTTCATTTTTTTCTTTTTTCCCTTTTTCTTTCTTTTTAACTCACGTTTGGAAGTTGTTTGCCTGCCCCCACCTTGCATTTTTTTCTTTGGAACTGCACTCTGGAACTGCACCTTGGGAAAATCTGTCTCCAAGACAGGCCAAAAAAAAGGTTCCTTTCAGCATTTCCTGGCCCTGCCATTCCCGTGCCCAGGAGCTGCTCCAAACATTTTATTATTGAGGACATTTCTGTGCAGCAGATGGATTTTCTGCGCTCCAAAACCCCAAAAAATTCCCCTTCCAATAACACGAAACAGGCAGCTGATAGAAAATTAAAGGAAAATTCCTTTGTGTCCTGTCCCCAGCAGCCACGAGAGGGCCCAGGACGCCTTGGATGAGCCTGGAGAGCAAATCCTGAACCTTCCCCAGCCCCGCAGGCTGGAAAAAATTCCTCTTTTTCTGAACCATGACATCTGCGTGTCACTTCGTGGTCTCCTGCTGGTGTGAAGGAACAGGGAGTTTATCTGGGGAGCCCGGAGAGCTCGGAAATCCTGGGATTTGCGCTCGGGGTTTGCCCTGCAGAGGGAGAGCCCCACCCGCAGCAGCGTTCCCGTGTTCCCCATCCCAGGCTCTGCCTCCGCCTCCCCTCCCTGAGCTCCCCCCGGGGTGAAACCCCCAAAGCCCGGCTGCAATATCCATGTGATACTCGGCTTCCTCCTGTGTCTCACCTTACCCACAGCTGCCCGACCTCAGTCACAACGAAAGTAACACCTAAATTGTGCCTATTTTAACTCAAACAGCCTGACACCTTCTGGTCCCTGGCTCTGTGGTTGGCTCCTGATGAAACAGGAGCATTTCCTGCTCGTTCTTCCAGCACTGATGTTTCCCAGCGGTTCCATAAACCAACACCATGGATTCCCCCCTGCCCCGAGCTGAGTTTGCTTTGCAGTTTCTGTGTTCCAGCTGCCCTGGCCGTGCCTGCCCTGCCCTGATCCAGCCAAGGAGGCAGAAAAAAGAGCAGGGAAGAAACTCCACGGAGCCGTTCCCAGCTGGAAGAGCCGACCTGGGTGACTCTGCAATGACTTTATTCGTTCTGTCACAGCACTTAAAAGAGCAGTTGGCCAGGGACTGCTGCTCCAGCCTGGCAGAATGCTTTGGGGTCCCCCTGGCACTGGTTTTTAAAATTCTTTTTGAATTCCTGGGGCTCTGAGCACAACTGCAGAGTCCCCGAGCCAAACCCATCGCTGGGCTGAGAGATCCGGCCTGACAGGTGGAAGCTGCTCCCTCCCTCCCTCCCAGGCGGGCTCTGAGCAGCACAGCTCCGAGCAGGAGCAGCTCCCTCCCCTCCCTCACTCCCGAGGAGTTTGTTCACCTGGCTGGACCTCTCATCTCCCCTGGTTTTGCAGCCGATGGAGTTCCAGCCTGCTGCAAGTTCGGAGTCTGGCTTGATGGCATTTTGGATTGCAGGGCTGCCAGGAACACAATTTCTCTCTGGAAGTGACTGAGCCGTGTGTTTGGCAGTTGATAATCTGCATAATTACAGCTCTAGCAGCAGATCCAGAGCCTTCAGAAAGCGCAGTGGAATCTGAACACCTTCCTCCCTCTCTGCCTCGCAATGGTATTCATTTATTCCTCCCCTAAATGACAACAGAATTAATTCTGGAGACACCTGTTGCTTGAAGTGGAGCCAGTGGATTAATAAAAGCCTAATAATTAAAAGGCAGCAAATGCTCCCTAATGATTGTTTGCTGCAGAGTTAATGTTTGATTGGGGAAGGTCATCTGCAAAGCCTGGGGAGGAAACCTGGCTGTGTAAGAGCAGCTGAAGGCACAATTAATTCCCTTCTCCTCGGGATCTGCCCTGGAGCTCCCCACTGCTCTGTCCCGAGCATCCCAAAGAGCCTGGAGGAGCCTGGAGGAGGAGCTGCTCTGCCACGGGACAGCTGCAGCCCCCCAGGTCACAGCTTTTAATCAAGGGGGAGGAATGACAGCAGGAATTTCAGTTTCTGGGCTTCCCTGAGCCAGGCAGGGGCACCTCACTCTGCCTCCTGCCCCAAAGGAACCTCGGCTCGGGGGGACTTCACTGCAGCTCCCCGAGGGCTCAGGAATTATCACATTCCAGAGGTGCAGAGGGAAGGCAGGGGATGCTGCTTTATGCCCCCAGTCTGTGCTGAAACAATGGCAGAAATGCCTCACCATAATCTGTGCTGCAAAGCTCTGCCTGGGCTGGGGGGCTCACTCCAAAATCTCTGCCTGGGCTTGGGGGGCTCACCCCAAAAGCTCTGCTTGGGCTGGGGAGGGGCTCACCCCAAAAGCTCTGCCTGGGCTGGGGGCTCACCCCAAAATCTCTGCCTGTGCCTGCCCAGGGACAATCCCCGGGTGAGCGGCACCAGCAGGGACAGGGACCTTCCCTGGGGAGTTTCCCTCCTCATTGCAGGCCCAGGGATGCTGCTGAGCCTTCCTGCTCCAGCCGTGCAGGGACAAGTTCACTGCAGGCAAGCCAGAGCCCGTGAGGGTGCTTTCCATGCCCAATCCTGCATTTCCACCGCTTTCCTCTGCCGAAAGGTAACTGGGAAGGAATCAGGAATGTGAGTTCACGCCGTGATCCTCCTGCAGTGACGATTGGTGGCACCGAGGGTGGGAAGAGACCTCGAGCATTGAACCTGCTGCTCACCCTCCCTGCGGTTTCAGGCACAGCACTGAACCTGCCTGCGCTTTGAAGTTGTCGGGGTTTTTTTTTTTCCACTCAACACGCGAATGATAAGACACAACCTCGAGAAAAAGCCTCGAGAGCCCGGCAGGAAGGGCGTTGTCCCGGCTGTGCCGAGCCCTGCGCTCGCTGGAGGAGCGGCACAAATGAAAGCAAAGCCCTTCGAGCGAGGCCTCGCTGCGTTCGGGCTCCAGAGGATGCTGCGAGGCCCTGCAGACCCCCCTGGGCCATCACCTCATCGGGGGATGAGATTTGTGGCTTCTGCAGAAGTGAGGGAAGAGCAAGAGGAGTTGGAATTTGCAGGGATGAAAAGCAGGGAGCAGCCAAAAGCAGCTGCCCCCGAGGAGAGCCAGGCGTGCGATGGAAGGGTCCTGGCAGGGAGCGGAGGGGCTCTGACATGGAAATAAAAGCTGCTGCTTCGTCTCGGAGCTGACAAAGGCTTTGGGAGTGCCTGCTCTGACAGCTCTGCTCCCCAGCAGGAGCAGGCTGGGTGAGGGGTCTCCTGTGGCAGCAGCCGCAGCCCGGGCAGGGGGAGGAAGGATCAGGAGGGATCATCAGGGGGAGAGAAGCGGGATGATCCCGACCCTCTGGCGCAGGGAAGCTCTCGCGCTCCCTGGGCTGCCCAGGGAATTGTTGCAGCTCCTCATCACCCTCCGGTGCTCCCAGGCAGGCTCAGAGGAGCAGCTCTGGCTCCTGCGATTTTGGCTCCCGGGATTTTGGCTCCCGGCTTTGCAGCTCTGAGCTGGTGAGAGGGGATTGAGCCCAGTCCAAGCCGCGGGCGCTGCCAGGGTGGGGAACCGCAGGGAAAGCTCCTGCCGGGCTCTGACACCACAAACCCACCCCGAGCTGTGCTCAGCCAGCTGGGACTCACCAGCCCCCTTCTCCCGGAATTCCCAGGGATGTGGGAATGTCCCAGCCGCCCCTGGGTGCGTGGCTGGGGCAGCTCCTGGCAGCCGTGGCTGTGCCCTGCCAGAGCCACCGCTCAGCCTCTGCAGCCCCTTGAGTGCCACCAGGGCGCAGCTCCAGCCGGGGTCTCTCCCTTTCCCCGCCTCATTCGGGCTCCTCGATGATCTCTCGCTGTTCCCCGCCCGGGCAGCAGGCCCAGGGAGTGGCACTGAGCTCGGGGAGTGGCACTGAGCTCACCTGGCGGTGCCTGGCACAGCCTGGGCTGGCTGATTCCTCCCAGGCTTCACACGGAGCTGGGGGAAACTGGGATTTCATGGGTTTTTTTTATTTCATTTGAAGAGTCCAGTCAGCAGGAAAAAGGGCCAGAAATGCTTCTCACAGGGAAAAAACCTCCAAAGCCCGTGTCCAATTGGAGCTGCGGGGAGAAACGGAGCTTGGCAGAGCAGAATTATCTCAGCTGGAGCTCAGCCAGGACCCTGGGGCTCAGCCCTCCTCCTCCTCCTCCTCCTCTTCATGGGGAAGTGCCTCCGGATGTTTGATGGCTCTATCGGGTCCCAGCACTTGGTTTTATGGATCCCCTGCAAGGCTGGAGCAGCAAACCCCCCCTGGCTTCTGGCTGGAGCTAAAACTGTGCAGAAACCCCTCCGAAGTCCCAAGCCACGGCTGGCTGCCCCGGAATGTCCCTTGGCAATCCCCATCCGGGTGCTGGGAGCCTGCTCTTCTTCCCCCGTGGGATACCCCGGCAGGATCAGAGCCCCAGCTCTGCTGGGTGAGCCCGTCCCGACCCCACGGCCGCTGAACCCCCCAGGGAATCCGGGACGGGGGAAAGCGATTCCCTGCCTCAGGGTTTCCCTGGAGCATCAGCAGGTGGCCCTGCCTGCTCCCGGCGACCAGAACGGGCCAGAAAAGTTCCATTTTCTGGCTCCTTGGTGTGAAAATTCCACGTGACCCGGGGAAGCTGTGCCAGCACTCGGAGCGGGGCCCACGTGCAGGGGAGGTTTTTATTAATTATCATGGAACAGCTCCGAGAAACAAACGCAGGTTGCCATGGAAGCGCCAGCCGCGACAATGTCACCTCGGTTTTAAGATGCTTTCGGTGTTCCCAACACAATTCCCCTTTTTATTTTTCCAAACAGACAATGGAAAAATAATAATTAAAAAAACATTTTAAAATGGGCTGTGACAAAGTTGCTGTCCCCTCACCGCAACTTCGTGCCTGAGCCAGGGGGAGAGGGCAGAGGGGGCTGCAGGTGGAGGAGCCAATCCAGGAGGCAAATCCAGGAGGAGATCAGGGAGTGGGGATGTTCCTTCCCCATCCAGGGCTGGGGATGCCCAGGGCAGCCACTCTGGTGCCCCCCGTGCCCTGGGAGGAGAGTTAAACACTAAAGAGGGAGCACAGGAGCTGCCTCAGAGGATTTGGCCGGAATAACTCGAGATCCCGACCGGGAGAGGGAAGGGGCGAGCAGGAACACTGGGAATTGGTAATGCTGGGTTAACTAATGCAAAAATTTAAATTATTGGAGGGCAGAGAAAAGCTCCGGTAATAAATGCCTGGGAGCTGAGTTCTGCCTGCCCCTTTCAGTCGTCTGTGCCAGGCAAAGGTGACCTTTTAACCCCTTTATTCTAATGAACTTTTTGGTGCCTGCCTTGCCCTGGGAATTGTGGTTTTAGGGATGGAGCCAGCACTGCTGAATCTAAAGGAGAAATCAGCTGTAGCCCCAAGCAAAGAGGTCCCTGCCCCGTCTCTGCAGCCTCCCAGCTCCAAGCTGTGCCAAACCCCCAGAGGGACCGAGGGGACACCTCCCTGCAGCGGCAGCAGCTGTGCGGGGCCGGGCCTGCCCAGCCAGGTGCAGCCAGCTGCTCCAGCAGCAGCTGGGAAAGGCTGGGGAGCACCTGAAGTGCTGCTGAGAGGGGCCTGAGGCAGCTCTCGCTCCCGGCTGGCGCCTCCCTGGGGAGCTGTCCCGGTCCTGGCCCCGTGCGGCTCCTCCCGGGCGCTGCTCCACGTCCGAATCCCGTTGCCAGCTCTGCCTCGAGGTGCTGAACATCTCTGCTCCAAGCTGAGTGAATTGTTTGGCTTCGCCACGGTGGGGGGAAAAAAATATAAAAAACGAGAAGCCAGCAAAGACTTCCGGCACAGGATTTGGTGACTTTTTGGAGTGGTCAGTGCCCGCCCTTCCCTCCTGGACCGAGCTGGACTCTGCAGCCACGGGAGCAGCTCCCAGTTTGTTTCTATTAAAAGCTCCAAACCCCGGAGTCAGCTCCTCCCCCAGATCCAGAGATTTAAAAAAAAAAAAAAAAAAAGTCATATTTCTCTGCTTGCTGTGTGGATTTTTGAACTCGTGTTCTTCGTATTTCCAACCACAAAAATCCCGAAACCTCATGTTTTAGTGGAAAGGGAGGCTTGGAACCTGCAACACCACCCTGGGGGCTGTAAAACTGCAGGGCCTGTGAGAACAGGCCCCTGCCAGAGCTGAAAGCCCATCCAGAGCCCAACCAGCACTGAAATGTGACCTCTGCCCGCACGGGCTCAGCGTGAAATGTTTATTTTCTGTTTTAACTCGCTGGCACCCCTCGCGCTGCCCCAGCGCTGCCCCTTCTGCATGGGAAGGGGGCTGTGCTGGAATTCCCTGCTGGAATCCCCACCTGGATGCTGGCTACACCTCAGGGGTGTCCCGGGCACCAGAACAACCTCAGCACACGCAGCAAACAACAATCCTGGCTGCGGGGTAAGGAGATTATCGGGATTAAACACGGTGCAGGGAGATGTTTACAATTATTATTAGCTCCAAAATCTGTCCGACCGGAGCAGCACAGGCACTGCCCATCTGTTGTTCTACAACAGCCTCGCTGCTTTTGTTCCTGTCTGCACCTCGAATTCAACATTCTGGCACAGCCTGGATGCAAAAGTGACCGCGGCAACAGCAAAATCTGCCCCTGGTGATGCAGGGCTGCGGGGTGGGAGGGAACAGCTGGGGGGGAAGGGAAAAAAAGCAGCTTGGAGAGGGAGAAATCCCACCATAAATGCAGGCAGGTAACGGGGAGAGGGCAGAGCAGCACTGCTGCTTGTCTTTGGAGAGCTCGGGGTGCTGCATCGGGGCCCCAAGCCCGGCAGTGTCAGGGACCAGGCTGTCAGCACGTGGATCAAGGATCCTGGAAAGAGGATCTCAGTTCTCACGGGATTAAACTCCGGAGTCTCCACGGGACCCTTTCCACTGGGAATGGAGAGAGGAGCCGGGACTCGCCCAGGGCTCAAGGAAGGAGCATTTCCCGAGGCTGCAAGGGGCAGCCCGATGCTGCTGAGGATGTTTATTTTCTCAGCTCCAGCTGCAGACTCCCAGCAGCTCCCCGCAGCTCGTGGAATGAAATGCTCGGAGCGGGCTCGGGAGCATTCCTCTCTCCAGACTGAGGGGAAACATCCAGCAAAGGTCAGCCACAGCTCTTCCCACACGGCACAGGAAGCCGTGTCCTGACACAAACCCCCAGCCCCTCTCACAAACCGACTGCCCAAGGTCCCATTTGGAGGCCGAATTTCTTGGAAATTGCTCTGCCCAAAACTCTCTTGCCGGCAGTGTGCTCCAGAAAACCCTTCAGTCTCGGTGACCTGGCTTTTCCCATCGGAAACCTCTTTAGTTTTAATATTTCCTTGTCTGCTGGTGCTCCCCAGGATCGTTCTGGCTGTGACCAGAGTGACGAGGTTTAAGTCATGATTTGGGCAGTGCTTTGATGCTCTGGGATAGAAGATGCCCTGTGCACTCCAGCACTGGGATTTCTCCCCCCATTGCCTCGGGATGCATTAAATGTGCGGGTGCTCCAGTTATTTCCTCTAACAGCTGATATTTCACCCTGCTGTATTTTTATCTTTGCTGCGTTATATAACAAGATGTGCTGGTGTCAGTCTGGGAGCTCCAGCACTGTCAGTAAAACTAATCCAGTTTAACACGAGGCTGAGATGAGGCCTGAATTCCCGGTGATAAAAAGCAGAATTAACCCAAATAAGCGACTAAACTCCTGCTCCCTCTGTTCTTACCCTGGGAGAATTCATTCCAGCCAACACCAGCTAACTTCCCCCCTCAGCCGCATCCCTGGGGTGTGCCAGGAGAGTTTGTACCCCGTGCTTCAACTCCCTAAAAGCTTTGGAGCCGGGGAATCCGCAGGAGGAGCCGCGGGAGGAGCAGCCCTCCCTTCATGCTGAGCGGGCTTTTTGGTGAATAACAAATTCCCCGTGAAACACAACATTTCCTGGGGAGCCCAGCTGGGCACGGCTCGCTTGGCAGGCGGCTCCGGCCGAGCAGAGCATGGAGAGTGCCAGGCGTGAGGGGAGGGAGAGGCTCCCGCGGCAAAATGGGACGGGCAGGGTCAGCAGGAGGGGACAGACACCCCACCGAGGAGCGTTCCCCTCCTCCAAGGAGTGCTGCACCCTCCGGAGAGGACACGTTCTCCGAGCAGGCCTTTAACTCCCAGGGGACAACGAGCCCGGTCCCGGCGCGGGGCCGCTGATTTTTGAGCCAAAACCTCCGAGCCCTCGGTGCCAGCGCTGCTCTGTGGGGTCAGGGGGGCTGCGCTGGCCTGGGGAGGGCACAGCCCCTCCTGCCCCACGCGCCCGTGACCCCTGGGTGTGACCGGGGCCGATCCCGAACGCCCAGAGGTGCCACGGTGCCCAGCTGGGCACAGGGGCCTCGCCCGGCTCCCAGCGCCCTCCCTGGGGTTCTGCTCCGTCCCTGGGGCTCCAGCTGAGTCTGCCACGTCCTGGGGCAGCTCTGTGCCCCGGAGGATGCCCCGCAGCAGACCTGACCCTGCAGAAGGACGGGAAGGGGCTGTTCCAGCCCGTCCCGAGGCTGCTTTCGGTCGGGGATGAGGGGCAGCCGAAGGGATGCCCGGGCTCTCCGCTCCCGGGGTCCCTGCCCAGCACCCAGGGCACCCTCAGCTCCTGTGGCTCGGCATCCCGGGGTGCTGGTGTGGGCTCTCCAGCCCGGCCCCTCTGGCCACAAGGGCACTTTTCACCCGAGCAAGGGGCTGTGGCTCCGTGTCAGGGCGTGCAAGGCACCTCCTGCCCCCGGCAGCAGCACAGCTGGCAGGGAGCGTGGCTTTGCCATTTGCAGTTTGCTCTCAGGGCTAAACCCGACTGCTCCTTGAGATTTGGGAGGCTGGCGCTGGCCCCGGGGAGCAGCTGGGCTGGGGCATTTCCTCTGCAGGACGGGGCTCAGAGCCAAACCTGTGCAGATCTCCAAAAAACAACGAGATTTTCTCACTGTACCCCAAAGTCTGCAGGGCTGGGCTAATTAACAGATGGAATTTGGTGAGCGACATTAAATCTTCTGCTCTCAGGTTTAAGCCAGGCTCTAATGGCTGGGGATTAGGAGATGATCTGAGCCATCCTCCGCGGTGTCTGAGCACCCTGGAAGGAGGAATTTGTGCAGGTGGGGCTGGGATGGAGCAGCCCTGGCCGTCCCATCCCTGCAGCTTTCCCAAACTGCTGCTGTTTCCCTGCTCAGCTCAGCCCTGGCCCCTCTCTGACGAGGCTGACAGGCTTTGATCGTAATTAAAATGCTGCTGCTCCTTGTCCTGGGCCTGTTTTCCATCAGCAGGGGCAGCTCAGCACAGCCTGGTGGTGTCGGGGATGGGGGAGAAACCCGTGTGTGGTACAGGAGAGCCTGCAAAACAGAGAAAATCCAGGCTGTGGGGCCTGGGGGAGCAGGGGATAATTAGTAATGGTAATTAGAGTGTTAATTTGACATCCCCCATCTCTGCCTGATGGGGGAGAGCAGCTGGGGCTTTGCCTGTGGGGTTTGGGGACAGCTCTGGAGCAGGGTGAGGACCAAGACCCGCTGGAACAGGGATAAGGGATGGAATATCCCAGGGAGGGGACCCCTGTTCTGGCCTGGATGCAGCTCCAGCTTCTCGAGGATGCTCAAACCCTTCCTGCCGGGTGGGAAACACAGGATGGAAAATGCAGCCCCGGGCTGTGCCTCCCAGCACCCACGTGGCTGCTGCTAACATGAGTGCTTGGCGTCCAAGCTCCTTCCCATCTCCAGCCTGGTGCTTCCAGGCCATCCCAGCAGCATTCCAGGCCATCCCAGCAGCAATCCTGGGCATCCCAGCAGCATTCCTGGCCGCCTCAGCAGCACTCCAGGCCATCCCAGCAGCATTCCTGGCCGCCTCAGCAGCACTCCAGGCCATCCCAGCAGGGAAGGACCCCAGGGATGCTGGAGCTGGTGCCACCTGCACCCAGCAGCAGCCCCTGGCACACTCAGATCCTTATTTGTGCAGTACTTGATGCCACCATATTTATAATGCCCTTTCTCCATAGATCCCAAAGCATGGTAATTGACTCATTAACAAATTGTTAATGACTGTGGTAATTGGAGTCCTAAGCATGCCTATAAATTAGATTTACTGACAGCGAGGGGCTGGGTTGGTTTCACTGAGGCTCGGAGGGGTGAGCTGAGGTGATTCCCGAGCCCGGGGAGCAGCTCAGCCTCTCCTGGGATGCTGCAGGGCCCTGGGAGGAGCCGGGGCAGTTTTGGGACCCCCTTGTCAAGCTCCTGCTTCATCAGGGCCAGCAAATGTCAATGAGAGCTCGTTTGGAGCTGCTGGCGTTATTTTCTCCTTAATGAAATGTCAGAGGAAGGGAAAACAGCGGAAAATGTCAGCACTTGGTGTTTTTATCACCCGGGAACCAGACGGGGCCCTCTCAGCCGGTTTCTTAGGAGGGAACCGTGGCTGGGGCTGGCAGCGGAAGGGGCTCGGATTCCCATCAGGGATCCCCTCTGAACCACCCCCAGAGATGGAAATTTGCCATAAATGCCCTTTGCTGTGAGCACGGGGAGAGGGGGCTGGGGCAGCCTGGCTTTGCTGACTTCATTAATTAGAGCAGGGAGCAAACGAGCGCCCACCCTGCTGCCGCGGGCCTTGGAGCCAGGGCTGCACGCTCGTTGGGAAGACTGCCCCAAAAACATCAGGGACAGCCCCCATCGGCTGGGAAAACACATCGGCAGTAGGAAATACAGCAGAAGTTTCCCCAAAGTGCAGAAGTTTCCCTGAAAAGCTGTATTTATTCCACTGCAAACGCTGCGGTGGGGAGGAACCAGCTGGGGTTTCTTGGCGTTTCCTGGGTAAAAGAGGGGATGCTGGAGGTGAGGAGCTGCTGCACAACTGGAGCCGCAAATCCCTGCGTTTTGGTGACGCTGCGGAGCTGGGAATAACCTTGGGAGGAGAGTCCATGGGCAGAGGGGACAGTAAATGGGATGTGGATGGGTGGCAGGAGGGTCGGCCACATGCTGCTCACCCAGGGAGAGCAAGCGAGGATGTTTCCCCAAAAAATCGCTGCTCTGCAGGCTCAGCACGCCGTGAAATTAAAATAAATATATTTCACTCTGCTTCCCCTGGTCCTCAGGACCTGCCTGCCCCGGGATTTCTCCTCCTGGAGGAAAGCCTGGAATCCCACCCAGGGAAATGGGTGTGGAGCAGCGATTTCGAGCTGCCTGCCTGGGGGAGATGCAGTTTTTTCCCACAACAGGGACGTTTTACACTCCAGTGGTGACTTCCAGGGCGCCACGTCCGAGGCCTTGGATGGATTCAGTGGGGAGACTCGGCTGGGTGAGGCAGCAGTGCCTGGGGGCTCTCAGCCTCTGAAGTAAAACCCCAGAGGAACAGGGGGATGCCCCAAAAGGAGCTGCAGAGGTCAGCCAGGGGCAGGAGAGGATGGTGGCAGCAGGAACGCTGAGGATCTGTCCCCTGTGGGATGGTGGCAGCAGGAATTAGAAGGATCTGTCCCCCTTGGGATGGTGGCAGCAGGAATTATGAGGATCTGTCCCCCTTGGGACGGTGGAATTGCCGTGGGAAGGAGCAGCAGCAGAGCTGGGCAGGGCAGGAGCAGGGGGGACACATTTAAGCAGTGGGGATGCAAAATACAGAAATAGGAGGGTAAATCCCAGCTCTGGCCACAGCTGCAGGGTGCCTCTCCAGCCTGGCCCGTCAATAATCGATGGCCAAGGCCTCTGCCTGAGCTCCAGGTACTGGAAGTGGAACCCTCGGTGCAGCGAGGGCTGCCGGGGGGAAGCTGAGCTCATCCAGGATTTACAGAAAGATTTGAGCTCGGCTTAAACCCCTGCAACTTCCAGGTCTGAGAGGGAGCTTCCCGTCAGCAGAGATGCTCACAGGGAGCTTTGCACGGAGCAGGGTCTGGGGAAGTGCTGAAATGTGCTCCTGACACAGCGATTTTTCAGGATTTTTGGTGTTTGTGTGCTCTGAGCTCCCGGAAGTTTCTCCTTTCCAGGGTTGGTCACTGTCCCCAGCTCACCCTCGCGTGCTCAGATTCAAACCAGGCACTAAATGGGGACAGACCAGCAGCTCCATCCCGGTTCAGACTGGGATTTTTGGATTCACCCACTCATGTCCCAGGGGGCAGAACTTGGTGTGGCTCCCGTGCCTCAGCTCCCAGCTACAAACCTGAGAGGGGAATGGTAAAATCAAACCAAAAAGGGGATTTTCAATTACACAAATGTTTCTGGGAATAATAGGCTTTGGGAGGCATTACTCTCCAAATCCCAAATATGGGGTTTTACCTCCTCATTATGATCTCTTTAATTTCGGAAAGCCTCCGAGGCTTTAATCTCCCATTCAATTACGTTCGGGCGGAGCTCAGAGCAGTTGGTGACACGCAGGGGTGACGTGTGCTCAGGCCAAACTTCATCAGACAGGAAACTCAAACATCCCACCGCGTTCTCCCACCCCAGGGTGGGGGGCACCAAACCCCTCATGGGGCAAACACAACTTTTTTGGGGTCACCTGAGCATGGGACGACTTGGGGGGGTGGTTCCTTGCCCTGAATTTGAGTGGGGAACATGGGGACCCCCTTGGGAAAGCGGGGATCCATATGGGGCTGGGGGTGACGGGGGGGTCTCTAGCGGGGAAGATCCGTGGGGAGCAGCAGCCCCCGATTTTGGGGGGCACTCGCAGCCCCCCGGGTGTGGCCGGGGCTCCCTGTCCCGGCAGCGCTGTCGGACCCAAGGGACCCCGCGGAGCTTTGGGGTCCCCGCGGACTTTTCGGATCCCCACGGAGTTTTGGGGTCCCCACGGAGTTCTGGGGTCCCCGGGCGGGGAATGGGCGTGGCACAGGGCGTGGCACGCTGACGTCACGGTCTCATTCGCATGGCCCCGCCCCCGGACGCGGTCAGCGCTGGCGCCGCAGGAAAGTTTGCGGCGGGGCCGGGCGGGGATGGACGCGCTCAAGTCCGCGGGTCGGGCCCTGCTGAGGAGCCCCAGCGTCCACAAACCCTCGTGGGCCGGCGGGCGGCACAAGAGTGAGAGCCGGAGCCCCTTCTCCCCTCCCGCACCCCCCTGTCC
>WEIT01013784.1:161829-180576 GCA_013389985.1 Dryoscopus gambensis | reverse complement strand
GGAGCGGGAGCAGCGCCGCTGTCCCCGCGCTGCCCGGCTGCCCTTCCTCTCCCAAAGCGCCCCGGTGGCCGCGTTCGAACCGCTTCCTTCCCGTCCCGCGAGCTGCAGGTGGCATCGGGTGGTGCTCGGGGGCTCGGAGGTTTGGGACCAGCGCACAAACCTGGCTTCAGCCGGGGCTGGGGGGGACAGGCAGCACCCCCGGCACGCTCTGGTTTTAGCTGGGGCACCGCACCTGGCCTGGGCTGCTCCCTGCCCCTCTCCAGGTGTGTTGGGTGGGACCCCTGCCCTCCTAAGGGACCCTTCCCTCCCCTCTCCAGCCGGCGCCGGGTCCCAGGGCTCAGCCTGGGAGTGGTGGCAGGGTTTTTATGGCTTATCTCCCGTCCTGCCTCCGCAGGGAGCCTGAGTCACCGGGGGCAGCTCCGGGGGCGTGTCCCGCTCCGCAGCATCCCCGCAGGTGTGCGGGGAGCTCTGGGGCTCGGGCCCGCGGCCTGCGGGAGGCTGGGTTCGAGGCGGCGAAGCCTCGGGGCTGCGTTTTGTCTCTGGGAGCCCCATCCCTCCCCAGGGCTGTGGTTTCTCGCCCTCCTTCAGCACGAGGTGCGCATCCCGGGGTGCCAGCTCCGTGTCTGGAGTTGGCTCCTGCGGTGGAATTTCAGGCTCAGGAGCGCCCGCCTGACTTTCAGCTTGGCCCCACACTTGTCCCTGCATTTAGAACCCTCCTTCCAACCCCCCCAGCGCTTCAGGGCAGAGGCCAGTGGGGGTTTCCAGGGGGAGAGCAGAGATCTCTCCTCGTGAGGGGCTCCTCGGGGCTGTAGGTGACTGATTTGCCAGCTCACAGCTCCTCACCTGCCCGGGCTTAGCGGCAAATCCCCTCTTATCCTCCTCGTGTAGGTGATGCTCCGTAGGGTCCCTGGGTGGCACCGAGCCCTGCCCCGGGGTCCCCGTGGTTCTGCCGTGGGCCCGGGTGCTCCCGGTTAAAGTGGTGGCTCCTAAAGGGTTGCTGTGTTCTTGTGGCTCGTGGAAAACGTTTTGGGATTTGTTTTCTCTGCCTTGGAGAGCTGCAGGGGCTGCAGGGGAGGCTCCCACGGGAACTCCTCGTGGCTGAAGTGCTGCTGCCTCCTCTCACAGCCCCAGCTCCTCCTCCAAGCTCCCAGCACGGGGGTCCAGGCAGCTTCTGACCCCTCAGGGGTGTTCCTGTGAGTTTGTGACCCCAAGAGCCTCCCTTGTGTCTGCAGAGCTGCCCGAGAACTGGACGGACACGCGGGAGACGCTGCTGGAGGGGATGCTCTTCAGCCTCAAGTACATGGGCATGACCCTGGTGGAGCAGCCCAAGGGAGAGGAGCTCTCTGCAGCCGCTGTCAAAAGGATCGTGGCCACCGTGAGTGTCCCTGCGGTGGCCCTGCTGGCCCTGCTCTTCTGGGGAGTCTCACTGGGAAGAGTTTCAAAGCTGGGGCTGGGGGGTTTGGGATTGCAGCTCCAGGGGGATCAGGATTGCAGCTCCAGCCCCTCCAGAGGTGTGGGTGGAACTGCAGACAGTTCCAGGCACTGGGAAGCCCTCAGGATCAGCCCTGGCCATGGGATGGGGCATGCTGGGGAAGGCTGGTGCATGGCTGAGCTCTGGCTCCCTGTGATAAGCCCGGGTGACCCGGGTGTGTGAGAAGGCTCTGACCTGCTGCAATCAGCCTGTCCTGGGGCTGGGTCCCCTCAGCAGGGCAGGGACAGCGTGGCCAGTGCCGTTCTGGGCTTTCCTTCCCAGGATTTGGAGGGTTAAGAGGGGAAGGCAGCGGGACAGCTTGCTCCAGTTCCCAGCCAGCGCAGCCCCTGTCCCACTGGAACCTCAGAGGGACACATTTCCAGTCATCGCCTGATTCCCAGCCCTCCTCCAGCCCATTTCCAGCCATTCCCCTGATTCCCAGCCCTCCTCCAGCCATCCCCCTGATTCCCAGCCCTCGTCCAGCTCGGAGCCTCCCCGGCTCAGCCGGCTCCGGGTAAAATTAACGCTGCTTTAAGCCCTTGTAAAAGTGAATGAGGCAGAGCCCCAGCTGAGCAGTTCACCCTCGTAAAGCTCAGTGGGGTGGGGAATGCTGGATCCTCTCCTGGCACGCGCTGAGCTGGACCAGGGAAGGAGGGAATTGCTCCATGGAACGGGAGCCGCTGGCAGAGCCCTTCCCATCTGCTCTGGTCGGCTGGGAACGGAGCCTTTAAATAAAGCCCCGGGGCTGGGGCAGCCTCAGAGGGGAAGGCCCGCTCTGGGCATGGCTTTGAGGTCCCCAGGGAGCAGGGTTGAGCATTCCAGCCTGGAACTGGCTGGATTATTACTTTTGGAGGGAAGCTGGGCTGCGAGCTGAGTGGGAACTGCAGGCTGAAAGCACCAGGCCAGTGAATAGGAGAACGTGGCACGCGAAATTCTGGTTTTAATCGATGTCCTTGAGCTTGGTGCGGGTGGCGCTCGGCCCCTGGGGCAGGGTTTGGCAGCACAGCCTGGGAGCCCGCGCTGGCCAGGCCCATCCTGCTCCCAGCACAGCTCCCGTGGCCGTGCTGGCAGCCCTGGGGACGTCCCCGCTGGGCTGGCAGTGCCCGCGGGGTGGGTGAGGTGTGTGTCCCTGCCCGGCGAGTGCCAGCACAAACCCGTGCTGCCGGGAAGGGAAGGGTTAACGAGTGCTCTATCCCAGCTGGCAGCAGAACCAGGGGTGCCAGGGTGCATCCCCAGAGCCTGCTCACACACCTCCGGATGTGCCAGCCCGGGGCTTCCCCTCCCTCTTTTCCTCCCAAAGGCGAAAGCAAGCGGAAAGAAGCTGCAGAAAGTGACCCTGAAAGTGTCGCCCCGAGGGATCGTCCTGAACGACAGCAGCACCAACGAGCTCATCGAGAACGTCTCCATCTACAGGTGGGTTCGGGGCGGCTCTCCTGGCTCTGCGCCCCGGGGCTGCCCCTCTGCCCCGCTGGCCATCGCCCCTGGGTGGGCAGCAGAGTGTGGGAAGGAAGGTGGGTGGTGAATCTTCTCTTCTCTTCTCCTCTCTTCTCTTCTCTTCTCCTCTCTTCTCTTCTCTTCTCCTCTCTTCTCTTCTCTTCTCCTCTCTTCTCTTCTCTTCTCCTCTCTTCTCTTCTCTTCTCACTGCCCATGGGTCTCACCATGGTTCTCTTACTGCCCAGCCCCTGGCATCACCTCCTCCACTCTGGGAAGTTGTCCCCAAGCCTGGTGACATCCCAGTGCTCCCCACATGGCCCTGGAGCTGGGCAGGTTCCTGCCGGCAGCCCCCAGGAGGGTTTGGAGCCTGTCCCCAGCACTCAGAGCCCCGGCCCCGTCTCGTTGTGTCTTTCAGGATTTCCTACTGCACGGCAGACAAGGCCCACGACAAAGTGTTTGCCTACATCGCCCAGAACCAGCTCAATGAGAACCTGGAGTGCCACGCCTTCCTCTGCACCAAGCGCAAAATGGTCAGTGCGGGGCGGCCGGGGGGTGGGCGAGAGGAGGAGGAGGAGGAGGCAGAGAGGGGCTGCAGGGCTGAGGCCGGGCTCGGGCAGAGCCAGGGGCCCAGGGCGAGCTCCCGGTGTCCCTCCTGGGCAGAGTGGCTTTGGCAGGAGGTGCCCGGGGGACACGTGGCCAGCTGCTCCCTGGCCTGGCTCCGGCCCTGCCCCGCCCCAAGGGCTCCGTGGACAAGTTTTAGTGGCATCTTTGCAGCTGGGGCCGTGTCCTCCCCACAGGAGACCCCGCTGCGTGCCGGGGATGGGGCTCGGGGCACAGGCCTGGGTGCAGGAAGGAGTCTGGCTCTCGCTTTGAGCCCTCCTGGGACCTTCTGCTGGTTCAGTGCCCCAGGATGGGCAGGGACCTGGTGAAAAGAGAGAGGAGTGGGGCGAGGAGAGCCCTGGGGGTCTCTGGAGGAGCCAGAGCTGGGACTGAGCCCCCTCCCTGTGCCAGGAAGGGGCTTTAGGGGAGAGGAAGGGCAGGTCAGGCCCCTCTGCCCCCAGGAATCCTTCCCTGGTGCCTCTTGCAGGGCCTCGATGGGGAATGGGATGTCCCAAACCCCCTCTGAGGGGATTTGCGTGGTCCTCAGGAGCATCCCCGTGCCTGGAGCTCGGCCACCACAGCTCTGTTAATATTCTGTGCCTCTCCCAGCTCGTTTTTTTCCCTTGGAGAGAATAATGGGTGCTACAAGTTGTCTCTCCTTTCCGCGGCGTGTGCTCCCGTCCTTGCACGGCCAAGATAAGCCTCGCTCCACAAATTAAAATTTAAATCTTCCTGCTGCTAAAAGAATTATCTCAGTGCTACATCAGCTCAGTGCGTCCCCCTCCAAATAAAGTTCTCCAAAGCCTTTTGCGGCAAAAACTAGGAATAATTTCCTTTTTCCTGGTCTATGAAACTCGGGAACGTCCTGCTGGCGAGGTGATCCCTGCTCCCAGCCTGGGAGCCAGCCCTCCCCAGGGCA
Source organism: Dryoscopus gambensis (assembly GCA_013389985.1). Classification (NCBI taxonomy): domain Eukaryota; kingdom Metazoa; phylum Chordata; class Aves; order Passeriformes; family Malaconotidae; genus Dryoscopus; species Dryoscopus gambensis. Next base: position 176,152 of record WEIT01013784.1, on the reverse strand, counting down.
GGGTCCCCGGATGCACCACAGCTCCCAGTCCCTGGCATATAATTAGTCCATATTTTTAGTTCCTGGGTAATTCTCAACGGTAGCTGGGTCTATTAAACTTGATTCAGATGTGACAGCTTAAATTGTAAACAGCTGTGAGGAGTTTCATACTTAATTACCATATTTAAGGGTTTTTTTGCCACGAAGCATTTGCACTTCCATCAAGGATGTAAATAGCTCCGACATTCAAATGAGCTCTGCTGCTTCCCGGCCTTAATTGGCACTGATGGCTTTGGGGGTCTCCTTGCCCCCCCTGCCTGGGTTTTGGGGTTATTTCTGGGTGGTTTTGGCTGTGCCCTGTGCGTGTCCCACCATCTCCCCGCTGGGAGCTGCCAGGGGTGCAGGTTCCAGCCTCGGCTCTGGGTTTGTTTCGCTCACAACTCGGTAAAACAAACTCAGCCCGGAGGCTCCGGCAGCCTTGGGAGCGTTCCCGGTTCCCTCCCGGTGCTGGAGCTGCTCCCGAGCTCTGGGAGCGGAATTTCTGTCACTGCGGGTGCATCTCGAGCAGCTTTGGTGCTGCTGCAGCTCGGGGAGGGCTGAGGGGGAGCACCCTGCTGCTGCCACACGGATCCAGCGAGAGCCCAGCCCGGGGAAGAGCCCGAGCTGTGTCCCGTCCTGCCTCTTCGGAGAGAGCTGCCAGTCCCTGGTGTTCTCCTGCTGCTCCTGGAGCATCCTGGGGCGCGTGGCCGTGCTGGGACATCCCTCCTGAGCTGCTCCTGCTCCCCGGGAGGTGTTGGTGGTTCTGGGTGTTCTCCTGGGCAGCTGCAGCGTGGGGGGAGCCCCAGGGAGCTGCGGGACGGGCCTGGGGCTGGGTTTGGGTCGCGCTGAGGGGTGAGGAGCCCGCTCAGGAGCAGCTGCTCCCCGCCGTCCGTCGGCTCCGTGGCCGTGACAGCCCCGCGGCAGCCCCGTCCCTGCCTCCCCCTGCTTCCCTGGCCCCTGGGGACGCGTCTGCAGCGAGCTCCCGCTGCTCCAGCGGGGTTTGATCCCCTCCCAGCCCGGCGGGAGCAGGGGCTGCTCGGGCCCGGGTTAACCCCGCTCTGCAGGGCCAGCCCCGGCCGTGCCCCCGCTCACGTCCTGCCCCTCTGTCCCCGCAGGCTCAGGCCGTCACCCTCACCGTGGCTCAGGCCTTCAAAATCGCCTTCGAGCTCTGGCAGGCAGCGAAGGAAGGTGAGGTTTGTTCCCTCTCCGCGCGGGCGTTCGGGGGGTGGCTTTGGTGTTCTCGCTGCTTTCGGATGCCTTTTCCCCTCACCCCCCGAATTCCCGGGTGTCTCTGGCAGCCCTGTGAGTCCAGGCGGGTTCTGGCTGCGCTCCCTCCCTGCTGAGGGCCCCAAGGTGCCATGGAGCCCCAGCTCTGCTGGGGTTTTTGCTTTCACCTTCCACGAGGTGATAAAAGCACCCAGAGGTGGCCCGGCCGAGCCATCCCCATCCCGCCTCCCTAAAAGCTGGCAGGCAGCCATGGGGTTTGCTTCTTTTGCAGAGAAGGAGAAGCGGGAGAGGTCCATCCTGGAGGCAGAGGGGACGAGCAGCCCCGGCTCGGAAGCTCCGGCCCATCCTGGCACACGTGAGGCACCGCAGCGGGGCCGTGCTCTGGGGCTGGGGGCGGCCTGAGGGGTGGGGGAACCCCTGAACGGGGCAGGGGACAGCCTGAGGGATGGGGGACCCCCGAAAAAGGCAGGGAACAGCCTGAGGGATTCAGGATTCTCCCTAAACAGGGCAGGGGACAGCCTGAGGGATTTTCCCTGAGCGGGGCAAGCTCCTGGGAGGGCTCTGAAGGCCAGGAGGGTTCTTGGCTGCCAGCTGAGTGCTTCCTTCTCTCCCCTTTAAACATCCCCTGCTGCCACCCCGACTCTGTTTGCTCCTGCCCCAGGCAGATTGGCTGTGATGTCCTCATGAGCTCAGCCTGGATCTGCACGCCCCGAGCTCGGGTTTGGGGGGACAGCCAGGTGCCCCTGAGGAAGGGGAGGTGTGTGAAATGAAACAATTAAATAATAGATCCCCTCACGATTCGGGGCCTGGCCCTGGGCCCTCGGCTGCCTCCGAAGTGCGGGACAGGCAGAAGTGGGACAGAAGGCTAATCCCTCCTCTGTGCTGGCCACGGAGATAAGAGGCTTTGGCACGGAGAAAAACAGCATTAAACTGGGCCTCCTTCCAGGCTGGCACGTCCTGCTTCTTCCTGGGAAGGCTCAGGGCTGGAGGAATCTCTCCCAAAGGGTGGCACATGGGGATAATCCAGCCTGGGGCTGCCGTGGATGTAGGAATGGGCTCTGGCCTCTCCCTGGGGGATGCTCCAGAGCTGGGATTCTCCTGCATCCACCCCGGTGCAGGCTGGGGGCGGGGTTGAGGCTTCCCAAGCTCTGAACGTCCCTCGGGGCAGGATTTGCCCTCAGTCCTATAAAATACTGGGGCTCATCCTGAACCTGAGTGGGCACCCAGGAGCCCTCCCAAGGGCTGCTGGAGGGATGGTCCACCCCTGCATCCCTGCTGGGAGCTCCTCAGGTGCCTGACCCGCACATCCTGGATAAAGCACAGCCGCCGTGGGGCGGGTGCAGCCCCTCGGTGCTCAGGTTTGGGGCCATCCTGCAGGAATTTGGCACCGCCCTTTGGTTCCACTCTGGAAGGGAAGCGATTCCTGCGGGAAGGTTTGGCTGCGTCTCTGCCCCTCTCCCCTCATTCCCTCTCTGCTCTGCCCTCAGCAGCAGCCACGGGGAACTTGCTGGACTTCGAGGACCCTGCCAGATCCCCCCTGGGCAGCAGCACAGAGTCCCCACAGCTGGACAACAGCGGCTTCGGGCCCAGCCCCTCGGTCAACAACAACGTGGTGTGGGTAAGGGATGGCCAGGAGTGCTCCAGCTCCCGCCCCGGGGCTTTTCCCGGGGTAAACCCAGAGCTGTGGGGTGGCTGAGCTGCTCGGGGAGGTTTCAGAGATGCCCACAGCTCGGAATGATCGATGAGTGTTCAATGCCTGCTGCCCTGTTTAGGCTTGGGGAATAAATGAGCAGGACGGCGAAGCCCTGTGGGAAGCGCTGCTGGCAGGGAGCTGAACATTCCCTGTTCTGGAGCAGCATTTCCCAGTGGTTTGTCGCTTAACTGAGAGAGCACCCGGCTGCTCTGTGCGGGGGCAAAAAGCATTGCTGGCTTTTGTTTACTGCTCACTAAAGCCAGGTTATGTTTGTGTTCATTATTACTCTTATTTCTCCCTGCTCGTGGCTGTGGGAGCTTGGATGGCTTCTTGCAAACGCCCTCAGTCCTCTGGCTTTAATTGTTTTGTGGATCTCTGGTAGAAAAGTGATGGAGCAGCCCTGGGTGTGCATCCATCAGGGAGCCTCTGCGTGCCCCAGGGCTCCATCGTCCCCTTCAGACTGGAACAGGGATGGATGGGTTACTGGGAAGGAGTTGTTCCCTGTGCAGGTGGGCAGGCCCTGGCACAGGGTGCCCAGAGGAGCTGTGGCTGCCCCTGGATCCCTGGCAGTGCCCCAGGCCAGGCTGGAGCACCCTGGGACAGTGGGAGGTGTCGCTGCTGTGGCAGGGGTGGCACTGGGTGGGATTTAAGGTCCCTTCCCACGCAAACCATTCCAGGATTCTCTGATCCCCAACCAGGCTGGGGCTGACCCTTGAAGCCCCACTTCACCTGGGGTCTCACCCCCACCACAGAGCCCCTGCCTGCTGAATTTTGGGGAATTGCAGGATGAATGCCTTTGCCTGGAGCCCCTTCCTCGAGCCCGGCGGGCCTGAGGCTTTCCAGGTTAAACCTGAAGATCAGCTCTAAGCCCAAATCAAATCCTGGAGGCTTATCAGCAATCTCCAGTCCCTGCCTGCTTACCGAGTGTTCAGACTTTACTTATTAATTGCATTAAGTCTGTAAGTGCACCACAGGATTTTGGTGTGGCCGTGGCAAAGCCCTCGCGCCCAGCAGGGAAACCCTTCCTGCCGAGCAGCCCCGGGGCTCTCCCTGGGAATCCTCGGGAGCAGAGCAGGGATAAAGGCTCCCAGAGCTGCTTTCAGTGCCCCTCCCGAGCCAGTGCAGAGCTGCTCTCCGGGATCCTCACCCAGAAAAGCCCCGAGGGGCTCCTGGAGCTCTGTCCGGGTCCCTCCTCGTGGCAGAAACGGCGGAGCTGGGGGAGCGAGGGGTGGGATAATCCCTGTGCCCCGCTCCTGGGATGGGCCTGGGGGCAGAGTCAGCGCGTTTGGGGATGGAGGGGAAGGGCCGAGCCCCGGGAGCACCTGGAGTTCACCTTTTCCCCCGGAGCCGGGGCAGGGGAGAGGAGGCAGATTGCAGAGGAGGTGACCCCGGCGCTCAGGAGCCAGCAGACACCGGCATTTTTTGTCTGCCCGCGCTCCAGTGCGGAGCCAGATCTCTAAATACACTTTTGTGCCGTTCTCTTAGCAACTACTTGTCTCTCTTTTTATCTCCTAACAAAGGAAATGGATGATGGGCTCGACGAGGCGTTTTCAAGGTAATTCTCATCACTCCCTTCACGAGTTCAGCACCGGGGAGCAGCCCCAGAGACTTGACTGGGGACTGGCTTTTAATAATGCTCCTTAATCTAATCAGGGCCGTGATCTGACCTAGGCAGCTGCCCCATCAGTGCCTCCGCTGGTAATTGAAAGATAGGCTTTAAGGCTGCCTGATAAGCCAAATATTTTGACAACCTTTTAAGGATGGAGAGAGGCTGTGTGTGATAGGGAATTTAATTCCCCGAGCAGTTGGTGCGGCTGCTCCCACTCGCCGAGGCTTTTTCAGGCTGCTGGTCCCAGCTTCTGGCACTGGGGGCTTTGCTCTTCCTCAGCCCACAAATTCCGGGGGTGCGGCCCTCAATCCGTGGGTTTTATTCCTCTTTCCACTCCAAATTAAAGCCTTCCCTGCCCCTGCCTGCTGAGCCATCCAGCAAAGCCAAACAAACCCGTTTCCTTTCGGGTGGGTTTTCCTGCCTGTCCTGTGGGGTTGGTGTCGTTTATGTGGGTCCCATCCTCCTCTTCCTCCTCCTCTTCCTCCTCCTCTTCCTCCCCCTCGGGCTGGGAGGTGCTGGAGGAGGGAGTGAGGCAGGAGAAGGGTTTGCAGCAGTTCCTGCCCGGCCCTTGGGGTCTTGTTTGGCTCTCAGGGATGATTTACAGCTTCCCCTTCCCCGGCAGCCTCGTCCCAGGCTGCGGCTGATAACGGGGCTGATTTATGTGCTGCTCTCTCCGTTTGCCCCGCCCCAGCGGGTGCAGCAGACGTGGTTGTTTTTGGGGTTTGTTCTGCATTGCTGGATGCTGAGCCGCCACATCACCCTCGGCCCTCCGGTGACTCAGAGTTTGGGCTGCTCATCCTCCGGCGCTCCCGAAATCATTCCTGCCACATCATCACCGCTGCACATTTTTCTTCTTCATTAACAACTGGGGCCTCATCTCAGGCCTTTTGTGCCGCTGCACCTCCTGCAGCTGAAACCCCAAACGTCCAAGTTAACCCCCGGCGCTGCGGTATTTCCACAGGGGGATTTAAACCACACCACACCAAACAGGGGCTCCTTAGGTTTTTTTTGTGAGACATCTGGGCTGCAAAGCTCTCCCAGCTGCTCCCGGGGCTGTTGAACATCAGCTGAGCCCTCGGGGAGCTGCTGCTGGGGCAGAGCTGAGGCCAGGACTGAGTCACTGGCCCGAGGCTGCTCCGTGGGGAGCAGAGAGCAGAGCCCAGGGATGGCTCCGGGAGGAGAACGCTGCTCTGCCAGGCCGGTAGCGTCCGGGATGTCCAGCCTGCAAATTCCCTGGATTCCTGCAGGGGAAATGCTGGGAGAAGCCAGCAGCAAAGCTGCAACAGACTTGAGAGTGCTGCGAATGGTCTGTGCCAGCTCCCTCCTTGCTGGGTGTCTCCACTGCCCTGGAGGGTGTTGAGGCGTGGAGCTGCAGCACGGGGGGTGCAGCAGGCACGAAACCACCCGGGTTTGTGGTTTACTCTGTGTTTTTGTACCCCCTCAGGCTGGCCCAGTCGAGGACGAACCCGCAGGTGCTGGACACGGGGCTGACAGCTCAGGACATCCAGAGTGCAGAGACTCTGTCCCCTGTAGACTGGAACAAAATTGACCCCGGCGTGGCAGAGAAGGACGATCTGTTCCTGTTCTGAGGGCAGAGGCATCCGGGAGAGGAAAACCACTCAGAGCCCGCGGCCTGGATCGTGCTGTTCCACGATCAGGGAGCCCTCCCAGGGCCTTCCAGCAGCTCAGAGGATGTCACAGCCCAGTTTAGACCAAAGCTTCAGAAACCTGACGCGGATTTTTGTACCTTGCTTTTATCTAAACCACAAGATGCTCTTGGACGTATTTATTCACAGTTTACAGGCGTTCCTGGGGGGCGTGGAGAGCACCTGCAGCAGTGCCTGTCCCTCCCTGCCGACAGCCCGGGCACCACCAAAGCCCCTCCGTGAGCAGCCCCAGCAAAGGCTGCGGAGGCAAACGCAGCCCCGAGCGTTACTAATCCACGGATTCGGGAACAACACATCACCTGCCTGCCCGGGGAGGGGATTTGCAGCAGCTGCCGAGTGTGAAATCAGAGCGGGAGCAGAGCTGGTGCCTTTGTGGGGGTGTCTGTGGCGCTCTCACAGCTGTCAGTCACCCCGCGGGCCCGGCTCTCCACGGGGGAATTGACGCTTCTTAACCCAAAGACTCTGCCAAGTTTTGCACTTTAGAACTCAAACTGAAAGCGAAGGTCCCAATGGTCGAGGCAAGCGGTGCCTGGAACTTCTCCTCAGAAGCTATTTGCCCAAAAAGAACCCACCCTGGCGATGCTGCAGCTCCGGTCAAAGCTGACCCCTCACTTCTGACCGACTCGAGATCCTAAAGCTCCGTTGCACCACTGGCTTTAAAAGCAAAACCACCAGGGAGGAAGGATTTGCTTGGCTAAAATCTGTTGGAAGGGGCAGCTGGGGAGGCCCAGCAGCACCTCAGATCCGTGCTCCCAGCTTGGCCTGGTGGGTTTGCCTGCCCAGGACTCGTTCCTGCCTCAAAGCCACATGGCTGTGGCTCGCTCCGAGGAGCTGGATCAGGCAGGAGCAGTTCCTGGCTGTCCAGCTAGCGAGAGGTGCCTCTCCCAGTGGTGCTCCCACCCCTTGTCCCTGACAGCCACAGCTCCCAGGGGGCTCAGGGAGCTCCGTCTACCCCTGGAACTGAAAATCAGCAATGGGAGGTACAAAGCTTATGCTAATTAAAAGATTAAGTTTAATGATCCTAAGTAGTCACACTGACATCTCGCAGTGTTTGTGGCCTTATGTGAAGTGTACTAATCTGTTTTATAGATTTGTAACTTGGGTTTGAAGCACTAATTCATTCCCCAGATAGCTCTTTAGAACTCCCTTAAAACTGCTCGCAGGAAGGAAAGAACCCTCTCTGTCAGCTGTAAGGATTCATTAGGAAGCAGCTGAGTGACTCTGACTTAAATTTGGGATCTTTTTTTGTCGCCCCAAGTGTGAGCGTGAGGAGGTGTGAGGGCTCGTGGAGCTGACTCATCTCGTCTGTGGTGGAGCCTGTGCCCTGCAGAGGGGTGCTCCGAGCAGTCCCGCGTCTCGGAGGGGCCGTGCCACCGCCGTGTCCCACCAGCCCCGAGGGATGGGAGGGAGCAGCAGAGCTGCGGGCACGGGGCAGGGACAGGGACCTGCTGCAGTGTCGTGGCCAGCCCCTCGCCCCGGCCCCAGGCAGCTCTGGCCTCCCCGGGAGCTGTGGGATGGAGTGTGGGGGTTTCTTTGACCTTTCTCCTTTCCTGGACACTCCAGCGGCACATCCTGAAATGCACAACACTACCCATGCGTGTCCAGAGGGGTTTTTTTAAGAAAACCTGATGCTGTAAAGAATATTCTGTACTGAGGGGAATAAAACCTGCCGTTTTTTGGAGCCTCTGTGCTGGGTCACTTTATTCTGCTTTCACCACGGTCCCTTTAATGTGTGGCAGCTTTTGTGTCTCTGAGCGGTCGGCTCCTGCCTGTCCCTGACACGTGGCAGGATGTGATCGGAGGTGTCCTGGGGAGGTGATTCCAGAGGCATCCAAGTGGGCAGAGAGCTGCAGCTGGACACGGAGCCGTGCTCTGCTCCCCAGGAACGCCGTGGGACTGGATGTGGCCCCGTGGGATGCACGGAGGGAGCAGGACCCGTCCCCGTGCGGCTGCTTTGGCCTCCAGGTAAGGCTGTGGTGAAGGGGGAGAGGAGGGAGCTCGATGCTGTCAGGCTCACCTGCACATAAAGAGGAACATCAAACCCCAAATCTCTTCACTGGCAGAGTTCCTGAGTCGCAAAGTGCTTCCCTCTCTGGGGGCAGCTGGGTTTGTGCAGTTTGGGTGCAGAGCCCAGCGCAGCCCTGGGTGCTCAGCTCCTGCCCCGGGTGGGCTCCTGCAGCTCCCAGCTGCCCCCACCTTGGCCGGGCAGCACCTGGAGAACCCCTTGGGGGTGCTGGCAGATGGAACCCGCGTGTGCCACCCCTTCCCTCTGGGTCCCAGCAGGGCTGTGGGCAGGGCAGGGGGCTCTGCAGAGCCACCTCCCCTCCTCCTGCGGCGCTCACCAAAATAAAACCCACTAAGAGTTCATTTTTCAGCTGAAACTGCCTGTTCCAGGGTGAGCTGTCCCAGATTATGAGTGCTGAGCCCTCATGCATAACTGATGGCCCTGCTGAGGAACAAATTGATCCCTCAGTTCTGATGTGACCTTTTTTTAACTGCCAGTTAAGGAATTTTCGGCATCCACTCCCTCCTGCCAGGGAGGGGAGGAGGAATTCACTGCTGAGGGGCGGCTGTGCCATGAAAAGTGGGCTGGGGGCTGCTGGCTCTGCTCCCCCAGCCCCACATTTCTCCAGGGGGGACACGGGGTGATTTTGGTGCCCGTCCCTCCCCCAGAGCTGGCAGTGCTGTGATGCTCGGGGCTGTCACCCTGCCTCGTCTCGGGGTGTGCAGGGGCTGGCACAGCTCCTGACAGCTGCAATTTCAGTGCCAAAGATCCATAAACTGGTCAAGAATTCAGCTTTTTTGTGCCCCCTCCAGAGTAAATCCCGCTGATCACCCGTGATGGTTCTCCCCAGGGAACAGGCACGGCCCCGAGGCTGCCGGAGCTCCAGGACAGCGCTCCCAGGGCCAGGCTGGGGCTGCTGGGGTCTCTCTGCAGGACCAGGAGCTGGGCTGCATGATCCCTCCCAGCCCAGGGTATTCCATGATTCTGCAGTTCCCTGGGAGCCGTGGGCTCGCTCCATCAGGTCAGTGGCAACTCGGGGTCAGCGATGCCCAAGTCCCGCCGGACACCCGGAGCCGAGGTGCAGCGTGGGCTTGGCAGGATCCAGAGGTTTTCCCCTTCCACGGCACGGCAGGGACCCTGGAGCCCCCAGGAGCAGCCCCAGGAGCAGATGGAATAACCTGGAGCCCTTTTAGCAGCCAGCCAGCTCTGACTGAGAGCAATTTATCAGCAGCGAGCGGAGCCTGCTCGTGGCAGAGGGAGCCTTAATATTGCATTAATTCATTTCCTCAGCACCTCTCGCCGGTGCCCAGGGGAGGGATGGGAGGCAGCGCCGGGGGTTTGTTGTTATTTTTCCTCCCTGCTAAAAGCAGCCATCCCCAGCTGGCTCCCGGCCCTGAGGAGCAATGCTGGCTTCACGAGAACGAGGGATGTCAGGTCATGAAAAGCTGCAGCAAGAGGAAACCTTCCGAGATAGGAGTGGAAACGGGGCCAGGAGAGCAGCTGGAGAGAGAGCGGGGAGATGGGAGGCTCAGGGAATGAGCTGGTAGGAGGTAATTAGTGACCAAGTGCTGGTTAATTAAGTGCCACCAGCCCCTCACTTGGGCACACGCTTGGTCCCACCTCTGATCCCCATCAGCAGCGATTCCCCCTCACTCCCGGATCTGCAGCAGCTCCTGGAGGAGCCGGGGGGACCCAGGGCTCTCCCTGGGAAGGGGAGCGGCCACTGCTGGGCCCTGCCAGGAGCCCAGGGCAGGGAGGGAGCCCAGGGCTCTCCTGAGCACCTCCCGGGGCACTGCCCTGCTGAAAAGCTGGAGCACAGCCCTGCCTTTGGGGGCTCTCTCCCTGTTCCCCGCGGTGTGGCCAGGGAGGCCCTTCAGAAGCCCTCAGGGGTCTCAGGAGTTGGGTTGTGCCAGCAAACCCAGTGTGGGAGCACCAGGAAAGTGGTGCCAGCTGTGCCACCGGGGCCGTGCCACCTCCCAGCCCTTCTCGGCACATTTCCTTCCCGCTGTGACCATCACCAGGGCTGCCAGGTCGCTCCTGTCCCTGCAAAAGGAAGGAGCAGGAGAGGCAGGTTGTGAGCACCCAGCCTGGCAAGGCCTGGCTCTGAAATCCCTGCTGACTCCTCACTCATCGCCCACCCAGCTGGTGCAGCTTGGGAAAGATAAGAGAGGAGGGAAAAATATGGATTTTAAAGCTTGGCTTTCAAGGCCACGGGCTCAGGGCCAGACTCCTGGCCGAGGGAGAGGGGTGGGAAGAGCATCTCTGGGGCGACAGCCGCGCCCGTGGGGCTGCAGGGCCTCTGCTGCCTGCTCCCCTGGCACCCCCTTGGTGCTGAGCCAGCAGCTAAGAAAAGCACCACTGAGGCACCAAAGTATTCCCCAAACACCTCGTTGGTCCCAAACACCTCGTTGGTCCCAAACACCTCGTTGGTCCCAAACAGCTCGTTGGTCCCAGGCTTTGGCCATCACAGCTCCTGTTTTGGAGTCACCGCCGCCGTCTCTCTGGGCACAGGGGGAGATGCCCGGGGGATTTTCCTTCCTCTCCCTCCAAACCAGACGCTGCAAACTCCACATCTCTCACTTTCTGCCTCCGAGGGGTTTTTCTTTTTCACCTTTCCAGCCCTCACCCTCAGCAATTCCTTCCTCAGCAAACACTCCGGCCTCCACGCCAGGCTTTTCCCGACATTCCCTGCCAGCCGCAGCAGCAGTTTCTGTCTCAGCTGCTCGGATCCCACGGATGGCAACACCACTCCAGGCAAAGTTTTCTGCCAAAAAGCCCGGCTGATGAGACTTTGCAGGGAGTTATTTGCCTTGTACCTTTGTGTTTCCATCTGCCCCCGCTGATGCTGCTGGAGCAACCCCCGAACTCGCTGCTTGTCAGGGCTTGTTCTAGCGCCGAGCCCTCCTCCCTCCCAGCTCCCAGCATGACATCCCAGCTCCCCGCCCGTCACTCGGCCACTGCCTCGATCACAGCCACGAGCCCCCGGTCTAATTAATGGAATAAAACGTGTAAAAGTACTAAATCTGCTCAGACGTGGCAATTTTATCACTTCTCCGGCGCTGTCACAGCACAAGGAAAACTGACAGCAAGGAATAAAACAGTGGCGTCTCTGGCATTTTTTATTACTTTCAATGTGCTGTCTTTTTTTTTTTTTTCTTCGTGAGTTACTGGAAATTTAAATTATAATGGTATGCTTCACTTAAAGAAAGTATCCATAGCAACAGGAACATCTAAATTATTGCAGGCTGATCACTCCTCTCCTGGAGTCACATCACACGCCTTTCAAAGGCAGCCCCAGAGGTGCAGGATTTTAATAGATTTTCTTTTTTTTAACCTTTTTTTGCAAATAAACAGGTGAATACACAGCTCTTTCTCCATCAATGCAATACCTGCAGCCGGATCTGAAGTGAGTAAGTGCCAGCTCAATTTGCTACCCAGAGAGGGGGGCTCCGGGCTTGCTCTGGAATCAGAGACTTTCTCCTCTGACTCAGTGGTTATTCCGTGTGAAACTGGAGATTTCTGTGCGGTTCAGCTGCTGGAAATTCTCTTGGACCAGGGGAAGGCAGCAGGGGAAGATCACTGAGCCTGCAGCATCAGAGCCGTGCTTGTTTGATTCCCAGCTGCCCATGGGTTTATTTCTATTTTATTCTTTCTACTTGACAGGACAAAGGGGGATGGGTTAAAACTCAAAGTGGGATTGGATGAAATATTAGGGAGAAATCCTTCCCTGAGAGGGAGGTGAGGCCCTGGCACAGGGTGCCCGGAGAAGCTGTGGCTGCCCCTGAATCCCTGGCAGTGCCCCAGGCCAGGCTGGAGCAGCCTGGGGCAGTGGGAGGGGTCCTTGCCCCTGGCAAGGGGGGAATGAGAGGAGCTTTAAGGTCCCTTCCCACCCAAACCATTCCGTGATCCCCCCAGAAAACAACTCCAGCAGCTGCTTGGCATTTCAAAGGCGGTGGGTGAGAGAACACCCAGATATTTTGCTCCTACCATCCATGACTTTTGGGCTGAAGCAGATCCAGCTCTCCACCCTTAAACAAATTCCTTCACTTTAATCATGGCAGAAGCCCGAGCGCTGCACGCACGGAGCTGTCAAACGTGAGGAACAAACTCGCTGGAAGAAATAGAAAGGCTTTTTTTTTTTAATTCCAATCTCAATTATAGGAATCAAATGCGTCATCTGGATCAATAGCAGGTTGAGATTGCTCAGCCAGGAAGAGTTTAGATATAAAAAGCTGCAGCTGAGAGCCTTCCTCTCAGCTCGTGTGTTACTGTAAGTGAAATGATGACAGTGAGCCATGTTCGCAGCCTCCCTTGGACAGCTCAGGGTAAGAACAAAGCTTTAATCAATGTCCTCGTGTGTAGTAACAGGATCCTGAGCCCGGCCAGATCTTATCGTGGTCAGGAGCAGCAGGGATTTGCCTTTAATGTCCTTTGATTCCCACTGCCCCGTGGAACATTCCCAGGTCATCACATCCCGCGGGGCTGCAGTTCACGCAGATCTCTCTGCAGAGAATGTGCAAATTACAGGGGAAAGAGGCAGCCTTTACAAATATGAAATATTCCTGATCACTTAACCTCGGCAGGACAAGAGCTGATGTGCAGAGAAGTGGCTGCGGCTCTCCCAGCCCAAAGGGAAATGTTAAAACCCAGGAAAATGTGCCAGAATTCTTTGGCTGATTGGGTTTGTTTGTAAGGAAGGGTTGAGGAGGCTCCACGTCTGTGGAAAAGGAGGGCGCTGCAGGTTTTGGGGATGGGGTATCAGGGTGACAGCAGCAGAGGCAGTGACAGGAGCCAGGTGCATCTTCTGTCAGCGACTTTCAGATCAACTTGGTTTCACATGTGAGTTAAAAACAGTCAGCACAGAAGGTGGGTGGTTGAAGAGGGCTGAGAATGATGCAAAAAATCTGCTGGACCGGCAGATCCGGCTCAGGTTTGAAAATCACCCTCTCCACAGCTCCCGTGAAATCACCTTTTAATGAAGAGCCTGTAACACGAACCTGTAATTTTGGGGTTGCTGCCTGAGCCAGAGGATGATCCAGCTGACTCTGGCAGACCTTTATTGCAGCCGTGGTCCAGCTGGAGTCAGGAATATTTCCTGGGTGTTGAGCGTGGGTCGCCCAGGGACCCACAGCCCTGAGCTGCAGAACCAGGCACGGAGCTGGAGCGTCGCTGCCCAGGCTCAGCTCCCTCCCGGCTCTGCAGCATCAGCTCGGGCTTCCCCTCCAGAGCTGGAGCCCTTCGACTCACAGCTTCCCCAAGCCCACCTTCTCACCTCTCCGAGCAACCAGCTAAATCCCAAAGCCACGGCCACGGGCTCTGGAGAGGATTTGTCACCGTGGGATGGCTGTGGGACGGGGCTGTGCCGCTCTGCTGGGGATTTGCTTCTTAAATGGGGCAGATTCGATTCCCCCACATTTATGCTTGAGGTTTGATGGATCCATGAGAATTTGGGGGGCAGTGGGTCGGCAAAACGTGGTTGTGTGTGAAAAGAGCCAGTGCTGGGCAGGCAGGAGCTTTGCTTTAAGGGGACGTGAGAGGCTGGACTTGTTTTCCACGCTGGTTCAAGGATCGTGATGCAGCCGGCGGCTGGTGCTGTACATCAAGGTAAGATTGGGGAAGGTCTGTCAGAATCTGGGTCACCTGCTCCTCTGTGGTCTCCCGTTTATATTCAGAGCTGGCCTGACTCACGTCTGTGGAATGCGATGGGAGAAGTGGGAAAGCCCCTGGTGCAGTAATTCAGGGGCTGCAGACAGGTAGGAACACACGAGGCATTTCCCAGCCCTGACAGGGGAGGCTCGGCTGCCACACCGGCTGTGCATCACCGCTGCTTTCCCTGGCCCCTGACGCTCTGAGCCTCTCCAGCTCTGCTTTCTGCGTCCTCAGGACGAGAGCGTGGGCTCTGAGGCGGGGCTGAGACGGAGCAGCACAGGCTGGAGCCGCTCCCCGCAGTGCCGGGCGTTCCCCGCCTCGTTACCCATTGCACAAGGAGGTGCGGCAATGCCGAGCCCCAAACTGCATCCCTTCCTCTCCCACCTGACACGGCAGTGGAGAGAGCCGCAAACAAGCCTAAAGCATTGATTGCTCAGAGGACAGGTTTGGGTTCC